>OENT01001171.1:0-54332 GCA_900239685.1 Rotaria macrura | reverse complement strand
GGATCTAAAATATGTAGGAAGCGATAGTGATGATGAATCAGATATTTATAGAGCCAATGATGTAAAGGAAAATTCTTTACATGGCATGCGAATAGTGGACGTAGAATTCTCAAGTAACAGTTAAACTTAAAGTACGATCCATGACCAGAAATAACAATGACTTTTAAGTTTTCAGATCATTTAAGTCATTTAGATCATTTAGATCACTTAGATCATTTAGATCATTAAAGTCATAAAGTCAGTTGTTTCCCCCTTGATTTTACGTGTTTCAATCTGACATAGTATGTTAGCTAAAGAAAGTTCCTCGATAAACTTATGAAAACCAGCAAGCGTTGATCTTACCTCATAGATTTCATTTTTGCTCCTAAGATTATAGCAAGACTAAACAACATATTTTTATGTCCATGTCATTCTTAACAAAACAACCTTCTACTGTATTGAATGAGTTGTTTTGTTTGATTCAAAATGGATCCAGTCTAATGTGTGCAAAGTTTTTCTGTTTTTGTACATTGAAGTTAAAATAAATCAATTAAAAATATCAAATCAAAACTTTTTCTTTGGCTAATTTATGTTCATTATAATAATCAAAAACAAATTATTTATTCAACAAATATGTTTCCAATATGAAAATTCTATGATTACAAATTAAATAAATAGTCTAAATAATTATTTTTGAAAATAAATGTTTTTTTTTTATTTATGATTGATTTTATACTAAAATGAAAGTAAGAAGTAAGAAAAATAATATTTGCTAGATTTTAAATAGAAAAGAAAATCTCAATTAAACTAACTCGTTCAACGACTTGTTTACAAAATAATTGCTGTTGTGATGTCAAACGAATTTTATTTTTACTAAGTCCATTGAGTAATTTGAATAATAGTTCTGATGTTTGTTTCGTTTCTCTTGAATATAAAAAATACTGAATAATTATAGTCCTATGACAGTAAACTTACTGTATCATTTTATTTCCACACACAGAAATTTTATCAAATGGTAAATGATGTTGAATAGAATCAGCCTAATTAAAAATCGTTCGGTTTTGCTTACGTTTATAATAAAGCTAATCAAATCTACTTGTCGAAGAATTGTTCTAATGCAAAAATCATTTTGTTTATTGAGAAATGCATTACGCTAAAATACTCTTCAGTAATAGAAAATTCTTTTTTGATATATTTTAAAAATACTTGATCTAATGTTGCAATAATTTGTTCAGCAGTACGGTGTCGTGTTTGTTCTTCGAACCATCTCCGAGCACGGCTATTCGATGAAATCATAACATCGACATCATCATTTTGTTTCTATTGAAATGACAATAGAATAATTATTAACGAATACTAGGAGAATAATGTTGAGATAAATACTTTTCGTAAGTCCATACAAGTTAAATTCGTTGATGAACATTGACATATTTTACATATTGGCATAAGACCTTGAAAAGCTTTGTAGAAGAAAAATTTCGAATAGATTTTCAAATTTAACAATCACATGCAATCAGTACTACTTGATTGTCCACATTGTTCACAATAAAAATGACCACAACTAGTAACATAACTTGCTCGATTTATATTCTGAGGAAGCATCAATGGACAAAAGCATATATTACAATAGAATTGATTTATTGGTGATTTTAAATGTTTTGTTTGAGATAAACATAATTGATTATTACAATTGTTATTTTCTTCGCCTTGTCGTGAGAATGTTACTGACATAGAAGATGAAACTTCTGACGAACGATTGTAATGCATATACTAGAAGAAGACAAAAAATAACCGTTCGAAATAATTCGAACTTCTCTATTCATTCTATATCGATCGTTAATTCGTTTTACATTAATCAATATGATTTAAAATTCGAAAGAAATAGAAATCCATAGAATCGATCCTATACATATATATATATATCTATTTGCTGACATGATACGAATAGAATAATTTGAATCTATAAATTGTCTGTGGATCGATGATTTTTATCAATAAAAGAAGTTTGTAACTTTAAGCCATTCCTTCGTTATCGTATATCTGGTTGCCATGCATTGTAAATCGTGAGAAGAGCATTAATAATATATTGATTATGATTGAATTCATTGTACTCGAAAATGAACATAGAAAATATTCGATTAACGTAAATTTTAATTCTGAGAATCTTAGACTCTTTCAATGTTGAATATTTTGTCATTCGATAACAAAATTATCATATAGTGTTGTCCTTGCGGAAATGGTTTTGCGTTTATTCCGCATCAAATTCACTTTTCTTCTTATAAATTAATAAACTTACTATTACGAATCGGTCACCACTGTCATCTCTACAATGTTAAGACTCAGAACACCTTAAAAATTTATTTCGAACGATCTTCGTTGATTGTTCACTTTTTCTCGTACATAAAAATTAAAACTACTTGTAAGTCTTTACTTTTCATGATCTGAAATAATCTAGGATGCAAAATTAATGAGACAAATATCGAAAATTAATTCTCTTAAATTGAAAGGTATAGAACTGTATAAGATTTATATTTTTGGTACATTCGTAAATAAATAAAATGAGGTGACTAAAGAACAAAAGAAATACTTGAATAATAAACTTGCGGTTGTAATATAGACTCATTAAAAAACTACCTGACGAGACAATACTTAATTTTAGTTAACCATGCTTTCACAAGATCCTTTTAGTGTGTCACCGAAAATTGAATCAACTGTTAGGTTACTCCATAGGATATGTTTGATGAGTTTATAGAAAAATCGCAAATTTATAGTTTGAATATTTCTATTTTCTTTTTAACTCACCTCTTCTATTTACGAATGTTTAACAAATATTAATCTTAGAAAATTAGAAAGAGGAGAACATTTCCTATTAAAAATATAACATAGTTTTCGTTTTAGAATATATTTCACGATGACATATACAGATCGATATTTTCCTATCGTCCTTTTGTATTTTACGAAAAGTACGGACTCATTTTCAGGACATTATCTATCTTCCCGGCTGAGTCATGTCTTTTATAGATGTGTGAGAAAAGGATATTATGCATGATTCGAAAGAGATGAAAACCGTTATCTTACACTACTTATGTATTTCAGAGAAATAAAGTCCGATATATTTGGCGCATTACTTTTGTATCATAAGTTAATAAGAATGCAAGTGAACACAAAGTCACAAACATGCTGATTTTCAGAGAATGTGATGAAGATGAATATTTGGGAATAGAAAAAGTGACATACTAACGAAACATTGAGATAGCCATTTATGATGATGCACCTGGTAGTAGAAGTCACAATAAAATTTATTATGTATTTTAGCTGATGTTAGATATTTACACTCATCAAATTTGCTTCATAGTGTGTTCGAACTTCGATTGATGAAAATTTTCAATCTTGACGATATTAGACGCAAGAAGATGTATGAATTTTAGAAACTCTACTTTTTGTTTATATAAAGTTGTATTCAATTTACCAAGTCGTCAATGTGTGTTTATGAACAAATTCTATAGAATGATGATGTCAAACAATCAAAAAGAAAAGCAAACATCATTGTTATTTTTTCTTGAAACTATTATATAATTGTGATATTTACAAAAACAATCATCGCAAGTAAACAATATCAGTAGATTAAAATCAAAATAAAACAAATGTTGACAAATGAATAAGGAAAAATTCATCACGCTCAGTGAACATTTTTCAAAACAATACTCAAACTATTGTATCGCTATTAGATTTAATGTTTGGCTTAGCGATTATGTTTGTATCAATGGTTATAATTTATGTGTAAATCGTATTTGTGTAACAAGTCTAGTCAATGTTCGTTACTTATTTAAAAGAAAAATTACAGGTCAATGTGTTCATTCATTTTTTTTTCGAATTCTATGAAATGTCATTTTGATTAGCTATGACAATATATATTTAAATAACTATTAAAAATCCATGGTCGTTTTTACATTCATATTTATAACTTCTATCGATGAGATATGAGTAATAATTTGATAATGAACCAGAATGAGAGAAACAAGCTATAGATATTTTTGACAAGAAAAGTTTTACTCGAATTTTGACATTCAAAATTCTATAGATACAATCGTTTGAAGAACTTGCGTTACAAAAAAAAAAAAAGAACGAGCTATTCTTTTACAGTATGAATTGAAATATATTTTTTTAATCAAAGAACAAAATTGAAGTAGCTTTAGAAATTCTCTCGAGGTGTATGGCTTTGCTTCGCTACTGTCAAAGAATTACTTTTGAAATTCTCATACTAAGTATAAATAAATAATTCTGATGCTCTCTGGTAACTTATCAATAAATGAAAGTACAGATGTGAATGATTAAAATTAAAAATCAACATTTTATCATACATCGAAAAGATGCATATTCAATTTACGCTAAAATTAGATATTAGTTAACGACTAGAATAATTCCATTGAGAAAAGTAGAATTCGAACAATAACTGTTGAACATCGACAAAAAAAAAGTATGAAAGCATTGATTTTACTGTTTTATGACAGTATTCAGTATGAATGTAGGACAATTAATAGTATATTGAGATCTACTCTTATATTAAGAATTCATACAGAACACATATTTATATGTAGTAAAGTTCAAGCATGTATAAATTGTTTTATTGTATGAATAGTTTTGAGAAAGAAAATCTAATCATTCATAATTGTCATTATCTTTACTATTTACACAAGTGAAATGTTGTGCACGTTTTTCTATTTAAACAAGTTCGAAAGAAAAACACAAACATACGTAGATTATATATTCATCAACATTAAATCGAATGTGGATGAATATTTATTTTATTACTAGAGAAATTATAAACAATATCCTAGTGTCATCATGATAATGATTCAACCACAATCAGAGATGATACTATCATAAAAACCTTACAGTAATATTGTTTGACTGATATCGTCCGACAGCTTCAAATAGGCTTCAACAGCAACTGTCAGATTATATCATGTATCGATTCGTTATTTTCTTTTCGGATCGTTTCAATGTAATTATTCTAATAATAACAAATACTAAATTATGGATTCCGTTTAACAGAGTTATTGATTATCATTTTAGATTCCGATTCTGTTTGATCTTGCAGAAAAATTTATTGATTTGATCAAATGTTTTTGTTCTATTAAGATCATTTATACATGGACAATGTAACTATTGTGATTCAACAATCCAATCATATCTAACGAATCTTTGTCATCCTCAACATTCTATTTCTTCTTACTTTGAAGTATGTATGTATTCACATGTGGTGATTTTCATACAGAAATAATATTTCGATAGTTTTGAAATATTGATCTAAGAAGAATGAAAAGAAGAAAAGAGAACTTGATTTCATATTGAATTTAATTTGAAGAATCAAATCATTTATCTTGTATGAAATCTATTTCGTCCACTTGAAAATCAAGTGACTGTTCTATCTTTCATTTTCCTTTTTTTAGCTGTACAATAGGCTATTATTCTATGCACAGCGACACACAGAACCAGTAAATGATTTATCGTTGAAGTACTTGAATAGAAAAAATGGGAAAAAAGGATTATACAAGTTTCTTTTTTCTTTAAATATCATCACATAAATGCTGAAAAGAAAAACACAAGTCATTTTCATATATGTATAATAAGATTCTTTTTCTTCTTCTTTCGTTTTGATACTTTCTTTTTTCATCAATCACTGATTGTCTTGACATCGACATGTGAAAGATTTACATGAAGACAATAACAGTCGACTTGATAATCTCTTCTTCACATTGAATCCTTATTTTCTTTCTTCTATCTTAGTTTGTCTGTATGTACAGGTGAAAGAGAGAATGTAGGGGTTTTTTTTTCTATTAGTTACTCTGTATGTGGGACCACTAAATGGAGTCTATCTCATAATGCACGTAAGAACAGGAAACACTAGATGTATATGTTGATTGATAGTCGGGCAGCCTGTCCATTAGGATGAGTAGCTCTCGGGGTCATTTAATAGTAAGTAGCACTACAACTATTCTTCGTCTTATTCAATATTTAAGTGTCTAGCCGTCATCACTCCTATGACTAAATCGTTTGTTGTTGTCAATCGGTGTTTCTCTTTTCTCTTTTTCTTCTTTCAATCATCACCTCAATTTTACTTATAAACTTCATCAAGCAAGAATAAGAACCGATTTACATGAAGAGAAGAAGAAGAAAAAAAAATATATATATATACAGTCGTATTATGTTAATCGAACAACGCATGTAAAGATCATCTATTCATTCAATTTTTTTCTCTCCTTCTCACTTTTCTTTATGCGTCTATTAAATGACAATCTACAGTTTATATACCTAAATGAAGGTAAGAAAAAAAGAAAAATCTTGACCATTATCAAGCATCACTTTTCATTCTTTTTCTACCTTTTTTTCTGTTACCTCTCTTTCACGCCTAATTGCTAACGTAAATGATGAGTCCAACCCATGTATAAATATATATATATATATGTAAATATGAAATGAGCTAGGGCGGACAAGATATTGAGAGAGCGTGAAAAAGAAAGAACTTTGTTCAATAATATAATGAGTATATGCATGTGATACAGCCAGGTAGATTGATCGATATTGTAATGTGATGTTCACGCGCATGTACATACGTCGTTTACACGATCCCTTCATTCATTCATTTATTCATTCATTCACTTCATTGAACAAGGTAAAATATAACAGATTTCACAGTTTTCGGACGAGTTTTTTCTGGCAGAAGAGTGAATGTTACGTATTAATCGAGCTCTTTTTTTTTCTAGAATTTGATACTCGTATACTTTCTTTTAAGGACAATCTTATAAGTATATGAATATAAAGTATATTTAATGTCTTACATGCTATGATCATTACTACTACTATTATTATTATTTTTTATAGACAAGATAAAATTTCATACATGAACAGAAGAGTCTTCTAATCAGCTTTGTTTCTTTCTAATCCGAGACTTTTTCAGGAAAAGAAATTAATTTCTTTTTTTTTGTTTAACACATTTTGTTTTCTTTCCATCTCACCATGTGTATTGCACAAGGTTTCACGCACATATGAACGTTACTGCTCATGTTCTTCTTTTTTTTCTGATGTTGCGTACAATTGCACGTCTTCTGACCTCTTCCTATTCCTATGTAAAAAGTGTGTACGAACGTCATCATCACTATTGCCTTTACAATTACATAACGTCGATCTCTATTTTACTCTCGGTTACTGCTGTTTTTAACAGATGAATGACTAAATCTGACTGCTGAGAGTTAGGAGTCACTCTTCTTCTTTTCTCTTTTTCTTCTTCATTTTTGCGCTTTTGAGACGTGTTGAGTTTCTTTGTTTGCCTCTACAGTTTTGTATAACAACGACCTATCAGACAATGCATCTAATTAGTATGGGTACATATCTTATCGATTATTCATTCATAGAAAATGAATCAAATGACTTTATTGTGTGATCGAAAAATAAAATCTTCTTGTGAATTCAACGATTCCTAACAGAAACATATAAATAAATATACTTCCTTTTCGTTATCGAGCTTTATTTATTTGTTTTTCGTCTTATTGTGCTCTCTCTCTCTCTCTCTCTCTCTCTTCTCTTCTTTCTCTTGTTTTTATTATCGATAACCATGATGCTAGCATAGTACCCCGATGCCATTTCAGTTGATGCTCTCGTGCGTATACGCCAAGCGCCGTCGCTGTCACGTTGATCTTAACACGATGAGAGAGAAAAGATAATTATTCATCTAGATAGAAGTATAATAGACATAGATGAATCTGTTATCTCTATTATTGAGATTCTCATATGGGTTATTTACTATATAATGATGTTTGTATGCACACAATAGTATTGTAGTTCAATGAGAAATGACCTTGTTCTGCATTTTTATTTCTTATGTGTGTTAAAGTAGAGGAAAAAAAAAGATGTACATTTATTTCATACAATTTCGAGAGTACACTCGAAATAGCTTTTAGTTTGTTCCTTCTTTTTTCACAACATATATAATTTGAATGTACTCTGTGTATAAAATGTCTTAGTGATTTCCGTTCTCATGTTCATTTTGTACGATGTGTGGACACATTTTTCTTTCTGGCATGTATGTCCACACTCTTTTCCGATGTGTGTTACATTAGATACATAAGTATTCAGCTGTTGCTTGAAAGAAAAAAAATTAAAAGAACATTTTTCTCTCTCTCATTTAGATTAATGTTTCTTATATAACCTTCATTTATACGCATAGAACGTAATCATTATGTATCAATATATTGAACTATTTCTTCTGCTATTAATAACAACTATTGTATCAATCAAATGTGAACTACGGCAATGTCAAGTTATAACTTATCATGAATGTAGAAACATCGGATATAATGAAACATACTTACCAAATAAATTTAATCATCAAGATCAAAAAGATGTTGCACTCGTGGTAAGTAGAGAGTGGTAGCAGATTTCTTTCTACGTGCTTCGATTTTTTCTAAAATTTTATCAGAAATTTTTTATTATGTAATTAAATACTTGTGTGATTTATATTTAATTTTTAAAAACTATGACTATGCATGATAATTTTTTCATGCGATTTTATTCGTGATAAGCATAGATATAAATGACTTCTATACGCTAATCAATCGTAATAGACAAGTGAAAAAGCTAAAAAGCGTTTCGAACCTAAAGGCTAACTAATTTCATGTCTGCATTATTCTGACATTTCGTTGACCTTATTAATAATCTACTGAATAAACAATAAATATATATATATATATTATGATATCATTAAGATGAGAAAATAATTGTGCCAATAAGTATTTTTGCTCAAGAATAGTTACGCATAAAAGCATGTTCTCTATTTATATATTTCGATATAAATGATTCGCTTGAGTTATTCCATGATAAGTGTAAAATTAACATGGTCAAACAAACATGGAATATTTCTAATTTAGATCAATCAATTTGCAGTATTAATGTCTGTTGGATGTTCATCTGAACTTCGTTTTCTTCTTTGTTCAATTTATATGCCATTATGTCTTGCTAATTATTCGGATCAAATTCAACCATGTCGAGAAGTAATGCGATTGAAGATCTGATTATGATTAATGAATACGATCATGATTATTTCATTTTGTTTTGTTGTTTTTTTTTTCGCGTCATTAGGTTTGTGAACGTGTTCGTACATCATGTGAGCCGTATTATACTCTTTACGGTGTCATATGGCCTGATGCATTAAAATGTGAACAATATCCATCGAGCGAAGAAAATGCTATCTGTATGGATCCGAGAAAAAATAAAATTAAAGCACCATTACGATATTCACCTCGTTCATCAAGACCATGTTGTCAATGTAATACATCCATCGGTTATCATCTTATTATTGATGATGAAAATTCATCGACAACAAAATGTCTACCACCATGTCGTTCAGTTTATTTTTCTGATAAACAATCAATATCAATTATACATATATGGTTAACAATACTAAGTGTATTTTGTGCTTTATCATGTACATTTGTCTTATTAACATTTTTTCTCGACATGACAAGATTTAAATATCCACAACGACCGATTATATTTTTATCCTTGTGTTATTTTTTTGTATCATGCGGTTATTTAATACGTTTGATACTTGGACATGAATATGTTGCATGTCGATTTGAGAACAAGGTAAGACGAAAGAATATGTGCTGCAGCACATGAGTACAGATTACAACTCGTCAAGTTCCATATGTTCCTGTCATTAATTTTTGCAAAATGAAGAAAAACAGCTTTACCTACAGGGTCACGTGATGACAGGAAAAAAAATCTGACAGACGGTCCTTTTTAGAAATGCTCTACAAAAGCATGTCAAAAGAAGGGATATTGCTATAACATGATGTGTTGATGTCAATTAAAAATAATAGTCGATTGATACTAGGCCTATGTCGTTTATAGATACGGATTGTGATCAATCAGACAAGCTTCAAACATTCAAACATTGTTCTTGTGATTTTTGATTGATGACCATACATAATTTGAATATAAATATATCAATCTGAATCTTTTAAGTACTACAAAAATAGGTGACTAGTCAAATTTTCTTCTATTTTTAATTTTTTTATGAACTAAATTTACCGTAATGAATGCATTGATTTACGAGATTTTTCATCTACGTCTCATGGAAGTATTCGAGTGAATTTATTTAATTTCAGTAGACTTTCATAAAATATCTTTCAGTTCGTACATAGTTCTAGAATAAATACACCATCGACAAACTAGAATAACGAGATATTTATTTGCTAAATTTACGAATTCATTATGATAATTATTGATTCATTCTTTAGATTGCTTCATCATATTATACGCAGCTTGTTGGCGTATCTGGACCATCGACTTGTGCATTTGTTTTTGTATTAACTTACTTTTTTGGTATGGCATCATCTATTTGGTGGGTTATATTGACATTGACATGGTTTCTTGCTGCTGGTTTTAAATGGTCATCAGAAGCTATATCACATTATTCAATATGTTATCATCTTATTGCATGGTTATTACCATGTTTACAAACCATTGCTATATTAGTATATAAAGGTATTGATGGCGATCCTATAAGTGGCATTTGCTACGTTGGACACACTGATTCATCAATGCTACGTGCATTTGTTTTGTACCCATTGATAACATTTCTAACATTGGGTACAATATTTTTATTAGCTGGCTTAGTAAGTTTAATGCGTATTAGAAATGTAATTAAAATTCAAGATCGTAATAAAACAAGTAAATTAGAAAAATTAATGGTTCGAATCGGACTTTTCTCAATTCTTTATACTGTACCCGCAACCTTTGTAAGTTAATAGGAGAAAGCAGATAAATAAAACAAATTGTATGTATATAAATTCTGTGTTCGACTATTTTAGGTAATCGGAATTTATTTTTATGAATTACGCTATCGTTCAGTATGGGAAGATAATTTACACTGTAATAAATGTCCTCGTCTATTCATAGAAACATATTCAGAGTGGTCGATTCGACCAAACTTTATAATTTATATGGCGAAATATTTCTTTCTACTAATTATTGGTATAACAACAGGCTTATGGATTAATGTTAATAATAAAACATTTTTAACATGGAAAAAATTTTTCTGTTGTGCAAATTTAAATCAAAATACTACAACTAATAATACGAATGATAATCGTCGTTCTCATACTCGTCAACATTATGATAGCCATACGGGACGTGATGCTTTCGGAATAAATTATTCTTATAAACATACGAAAATAAATGGAAGTAAATATTCACTTCCGTCATCAAAACAAGGACCTCTGGCACATGTATAAAAATTAATATTATGTATTCATTCCAATTTTCTTTTGATTTTTTTTTGTTTAACAGAACAAATAAAAGGTGATGTGCATTTCTTTTTCGGTCGTTTTCTTTTTTGTAGATTTGAAATTTCTTTTTTGTTTTGGTCTTAATTGAATTGTTCACATAGGTAGCCATGGATGTGTTGGTTTGTTTTTTTTCTATTTTTCTAATAAAAAAACATAAAATTATTGAAAATATAAAAGAGACAAATATTGTTTTCTTTTTCTGTTCTTATCTTTGATAGAACTATTCAGGAATGTTTTTACTTAGCATTTCGACACAGTGGTTCCTGATCGATGATAGGAAGAAAATTATTAACAAATGACACTAATATTATGATACCATAAGCAACGTTTTATAGTAAGATACAGTTATACAATTAATACGGAAGACGTCTGTTTATCGTGAAACAATATGATCCATCAATGACCTAGATGGTAATGTCATAGAGTAATGATGGATTTAATGGGAAAATGTGTTTGTTTATTTATTTGACTTGTTTCGATCGATCATATGATGATGTTATATGTTTAGCTTAGTTGAAAAAAGAAACATGTTGCCTCAAATAAAAAAAATCTGTTTGCATAATCAGTGAGAATAAGAAAACATTTGTAATTCCGAGTAGGGCTCAAAAGAATAAATGATTAGTTGGAGAAAACTTCAAATATGGAAAAATGCCAATAAGCAATTCGTCGGCCTTGCTTCTCGTCATCTAAACCATGATATAGTATGAGTAATAAACAAGTAAGAATCTATCGTACAGTGTAGTCGATTGGCAAATGTTTTCTTTTTGAATGAGTGCATCGAATGAATTCTAATTTTTCAGTCTAGAAATGAAATTTGAGTTACTGATATAGATGTATTTCAAAAATCTTACCATTTGACTCTGAGATTTTTATGAAAAAAATGAATAAAAGAATGAAATTCTTAATGTTTCTATGCAAATACAGAGTATCGCGTAATCATCCTTCATATAATGAGAATAATCTCAATCAATTGTTGCTCTTGTAGCTATGACAACAGGCAGTTTTCTATCTGAGCAAAAAAATTAGAAAATATTGAAGTATTCGGCTAGTTACGGTTATTTATCAGAGTAAGATGTCTTTTTTTGCAATTCAGAATACGATGAATAAATTCAAGGATGATTTCATTTATTTATTGTTCTCTATACATTATAGTGTCAATGAATGAATGAATGAGTGAATATCGATTAGTGAAAGTCTTTACATTGTATGGTATGTTTTGAGTTTGCTGAAATAAAATTAGTACTTTGAGAGTTTTGCATAAACTTGTCTCTCTCCCTCTCTCTCTCTCTCTCTCTTGCTTGACACCATTAATTTAGTTCTATGGTGATTCGACATAGATAAAACAAATATGACCTCAAGTTATCTTTGATAAATACTCCAACCATAATGGAGAAACACATTTTCATTTAATGTAAATCAATATTCCATAATAGAACTCTATCCAATATACTTATGTGCATTTAGATATTTATGTAGTCTACTTAAGAAGTACCCACAAACATTCATTTTGTTTATAACACCAAAGAGAAAAGATCCTTGATGAAATTTATTGTTTAACTAATATTTATAGAAACCTTAGAAAATCTTAAAACAATAATGCTGATTACATTGTCAAATGTGTTTCTTTTGTCTACAAAAATAGTTCTATGTTAAAATAAAATGACTCAATCGACCATTGTTCAATCTGTATATATTTTTTTCGAATACAATTCAAAAAATATATTCAAGTTTTCATAGACGTTTATTTTTATTGATGACCAAAAATATGCTCACAAGATTTCTAAAACTGTACATAAACTAAAGAGAAAATGATTGATTATATTACTTGTAAATTTGAGTTCACCATTGTTGAATATAATCCATTGACTAAATAGAAAAATAAATATTAAAATCTATAAAAACGTGCTAGACAGGTAAAAGAACTTACAGAAAATCGGTTGTGAAGCTTTCCATGTAATAAAGGTCGTTGCATCGTACTAGCTCGATTTCTATTCGAAAGAGATCGTTTCTAATTAAACAACAAGTATTGTTGTTCATCCTATTAACTTACTTAGCATCATCTTGATCGGTTTTACTTAAATTTTGTTCACTCTGATTCAATTTAGTACGACGTAACGGATTATATGTCCATGGAACATGAATATCATCTCGACGTAATACACCGTGAGGTAAATAACGTGGTTGATACTTCGGTTGTTGTACTTGTCTAGAAACTCCTATTTCTTGACGTCGTTCAATGATACGTTGACGACGTAATGCTTCGTAGAACTGTGCTTCCATGCTCATGATTGCAGTTTGTTATTGTTTGAAGTAACTTCTAACTGTGAAATTCGACGAGTGAAAATAACGACGACGACGACGACGACAATAGCAATCAAGAATTTTTTTTTCTTTTATTCTCCAAATACGTTTTACTTCTCAATGTTGTTGCATGTCGCCTTCAGACATGAAGTATTTATACATGAGAAAAAGAAATCAAACGACAACTATTGAGCTTGAGTCTGTTTTTGTTTTATTCTCATTGTTTGCTCGTAGAAGATTTCATATTAATTTTGCTGTACTTCTCCAAATGAAGATTAAAGGGGGGAGAAAAATAGAAAAAAGAAGCTCTTGATAAAAATAATTTTTATTCGTATGTAGACCTGTTCGAAAAACATCATCATTTCTTTTATTCTTCATCAGGTCATATAACATCTCTATGAGTATTTGTTATCGAAATCAATGGAAAATATCACAACAGACTATTTACTCAGCTTTTGAGATATATATCTCAAGCATTTGATTAGTTTTTATTGAGAAACCGCTTTCAAAACTCGTTAGCAACATCCTCAGAATAGAGAAATATTTCTATAAAAAGAAGTGACAAAGAAAAATAAATAAATATTCTCTCGATTGAAAAAAATTAGACATTCTTCTATATCAAATATAACATTAAATTTATGCTATCAATTGTAATAAAGTTGATTATTTCGGACTTTTTTGCTTTGTTCATTGAAACAACTTCAATAGTGATTCGTTTGTATTATTGGTCTAAAATTTTATACGATAGATATATAAATGAATACTGTTACATAAATAGTTAAAATTAGTTTCATTTGTTTGAACTTAATCAATCTATAGTATGGTTTCAATACTTTTTTACACAATCTTCTTCTATGCCATTTATTATGTATTGACTTGAAGTTGAAAATCAATTAAATTTTCAAGTATGATCTTGATCGAATTCAACATACGAAGAATACATTCAATTTCTATTTCAATAGATGAATCAATTCAATAATTCATTGTAATGTATATGAGAAAGTTAGAAAATACTTAGCATGCTTATTTTTCTATTAGTGCCATTTTCAATTTTCCTTAGTTGTAGATTAAAAATGAATTATCTAAGAAAGATATCTCAATCTGTACTTTGAATGATTCAATTAGCATCGAATAAGGCAAGAATTAAGAACCGCTGATGATGAATTCTTCATATGCACATAGTGTGCACTTTTTGGCAATCAACATTTATGTAAACAGTTAGAAATATACTCATATAATTGTATTAAACTTTTCCATGTAAAATAAAAACCTTTTTATTATTATGTAAGAGAAACGTTGTTGACAGTATAGCTCACGTGTACTCTCATGAAACAAAAAAAATACATTGTTCGTATGCAGATAAACAAAGTCATTAGATAACAGCTACATGATATTTGTTTACTGACGTTGGATTAAATGATATTAGTGTCATTAGATGGTTAAGAAAAAATGTTTTATATATCAAAACAAAAGAAGTTTCATTTGTTATGATGTGTGGCACGAAGAATCAATTGAGGAAAAAACTTAAATAGAAAACAACACTTTGTTCACGGACCACAAGTTCATTGATGAATTTCATTTCGTCCAAAAAACAACAAACTATAAATAAATACTATCGAAATTTGAAATCATTTCAACAACATGCTAATATCATGTAGATAACTTTTGAACTCTACTCAAGACATACATCTTGACAAGTTTTGCACTTGTGAATTCTATCATAGCAATCATCGTTCATCGTATATGTATTTATATATGACGATGACTAACATAATTCCATCTAGTTCGTTGATTCAGGTAAACATCTCTAAAATTTACTTTTAATGAAATATTCATAAAAAGAAAGGAAAAAAATCCTTCGTACGGTAAAATAGAGTAAAATTTCGAAAAATAATGTTAAATATTCATCTGATCGATTTTACCAAGACAACTGTGTATGTATAATGAGGTGATGGAAAAGAAAGAAAGAAAAACAAACATCTACACAGCTACATATTGCGTCAATGCACACAAACATAGCACCAATAAATACAATGTCGAAAAAGAAGAAGAAGAAAAAACAAACAAGTAAAAACAAACAGATATTTAAATATTATTCAATATTGATAATTGTAATTTTAAATGATTTAATTCTTGTTCAAGTTCATTGATACGTCTTCTTATTAATTGTTGTTCTTCATCATTTTCTTCTTTTTCAACGGATATATGACTTAAATTACCATTGGGAGGTAATAATGGTATTTGTTGTTTTTGTTCACTGATTTTATTCATTTGTTCTTTAAGTTGATACGTTGTACATAACAGTTTTGGAACATCAACAACACGTAAATCAAGACTGTCACTTCGAGTTGAATAATTATGAAGACTATAGCAAACAGATATCAATAAACTCATATATAAATATATAATAATCCTATAAAACAAACCGTTCTCCGACACATCGTGATGAACGAATTTTTGGTGAACGAAAAGCGTCCGCATACACATCATCTGATGCATTCAATGTAGCATAGAGACGCTAGAAGCAAAAGAAAAACAAATGGATAACTTGAAAAATTTTCGTGTCGAAAATTCTTCTGCTACCTGTGAACAAAACATCCAGCCAGGCCATTGTCGTTTTCGCCAATATGGTACAGCAAATTTGAATGTAAGCCATTCTAGTATAAGTGTTAAGAATCCAACTATAATACCACCAGCTAATAATATAAAAACACCTATAAATCGATCGACCGATAACATGCGATTCTACAAAAAGAAAAGATGAATTCACATAGAGTTCATTCACGATGAAACAATGATCTTTACCTCATTTAATCGTTTGATTTCGCAATTTTCATAAACATACCAATCATCATGAAGACGTTGAATGATGCCTAATGAGAAAGAAAGAAAACATGCTGACAAAATCCATGAGCAACTACAATCTACAACTATGTATAATATGCCTCGATAGGCCAACCTGAAATGATGAACTAATCGTTTCCACTTGTTTCATTTTCATAATAATACAGTATGTTGTATAAGTTTCTTAGACTTGACATACATTCTAATTACAACAATTTCATAATCAATCCATGAGATAGTACATTAGTAGCATTTTACTTTGGACGCATTCATAGTTCATCTCATAATTAGAAAGTCAAATGTATTCTACAGTCATAATAAGATTTGAAAATTCAAATGAGAAAAAATGTTCTTATTTGCCAAATATCAACTTTTATCTGTTGACATCTATACTTATTGGCATATTTTTGTTCTATAGAATTTCCTATAGTCAATATTTGAGAAAATTTTCTAACCTTTATCAACATATGAAAGTAAAATATTTGCTATATTATCTTTTAAGTGTGTATCAAATTTTGAAAAGCCTAGTGATAATCCAAATGTTCCAAAATTATCACCACTTATACGTATTGCTTTAAACACTTCACGTGTTAAATAGTATCGTGCCATTGAATGATCCATAAGTAAATAGGTTATTGAACGTTTTCGAAGTAATTCGATACCATGTGCATACGATGAAACATATTGCATATGAGTGTAAAGTGAATTCGTGAAAAATCGTTTTATATATTCTTCATCACTTGTATTTGCAACGACGCCAATAGTACATTGAGATGTTTTACGACATTCATCCTTAAAATAAACAGTAGAAACTACGATTTATCCTACGTAGAGTATACGGGTTTTGTTGTACTAAGAAAATCTCTTTAGTCAATTATAAACCATCAAATCGTATGCCAACATCAATACACATGTGTATACTATCAGAAAAACATCTTGTAATCATTGTCTATTTTAAATAAAGTGCTGTTTACAGAAAATTGATATAAAACAAAATACTGAAAACCCATGCGTCGTCAATCATTCCTAGATGTGTCAATTTTTTTCTCGGAAACTTTATCTGACGTCGGTATCTTTGATCTTAGTTTTGAAGTTGGAGAATGTTATTTTTTTTTGTAGAAACAAATGTCAAAATAGTTTAGAAAATTTGATGAAGAATATTTCTTTGATGAAAAAAGAAACACTCGTGTTGATCTTTACTGTACGAGAACGATTTATGCAATGAACATATCAGTTTTTGTTCGACGAATTATTGTACTCCGGAAAACGTTTGATGCTGGACATATGATGTACGACGAGAGTGAATTTCTATACTCATTTGAAGGCTAGAAAGCATTCTGAAATTAGATACCATAGTTATCTCATAACTTGTACTAGCTGTTCTTTTTAGTAGAAGATTAGTTTGACTCAAATCTTTGACTTTCAAACATTTCAGGTTAAGGAGAAAAAGTGAACCTTAGCATCTCAGACATGGGGATTCATGAGGATACAGAGGATTCGGGGGAAGAGCTGAATTTTTTGAGTCATTCAAGAATTTTTAATCCAATGGGATGTGCCAGTATGGATCAAATGTCCAAGAAACTCTAAAACTAATACTATTATACTGAGAATCATTATTCATCCTTGATCATCTTTCACATGTTTCATTTATACTTCGTAGTAAATTCATTGTTTAATACTTGAGGTTTCACTCAGGAATCGAAAAATATTTTTTCTCTTGGTTTTAGTGAAAACACCTCGTATTCAATCGAGCTCAATACGCTGTTTAATCATATCGCGTTTTTATTCAAGTCAAATCTTTTATGTTCTATTTGAAATTCATCGAATACTCTCTAAAAGAGTTCTCAAGTATAGTCGATGTAGTACAAGTGACTTACTAGACATTGAATTAGGAGATGAAAGAAGCGTCATCAGAAAGAACAAATTAAATTAGATACTCAGTAAAAAATCTCGCTGATGCATCCGTATAAAGTGAAGATTCATGAAGCCGAAATGGTCAATATTTGTAACAATAGAACCCAATCGGGATGCTATACTGGTTAAGTGATGATAATTTCGAATAACTTATAATCTCATGTAAATTCTGACAGAGAAAACAATTCTATATCGAGTGAGACTATTTTTCTCGATCAGATTTAGATATTAATGGGCTCTGAGATCAAAAACTGACTATTAAGGCTTCCAGAAAGTGATTGCAATACTTCTTATTATCAGAGAAACTTATAAAATAAAATATGTGATATTTTTAATCAGCATATTCTACTCTATTGAACAAGAAGAGCTTGCACTAAAACCAAGATAAAAACGTTTTTCGATCCTTAAGAAATGTATAAAAATAAAAATTTGAAAAATGATCAGGGATTCATGCTGGTTCACAGGATAATAAAATTAGGTTTAGATTTATTTTTTGGGACACAAAATCCATAATCTGATAGATCTCCTTTGATTGAAAACTTAGTACTTTTAGTTGAATTAATCTAAAAATACTCGGCTTTTTCGTCTTGATATATCCTATTTAATGTTTATTTACTGGATTGTATTGCCTATTTTCTTACGCATCCTGGATAGACAAAATTCATTGTTACCTCCTTCGCTTAAGTTTTCTGTGCATAATAACTGGCCGCACTTGTAGATCTATACGTTGGAATATAGTCTGCCTAGCATCATTCGAATCATTAGGAATACATAGTTCTTAATCCAATGGTTCTAACTGATTTTATTATTAATCGAAACATCGTTTGAACGGATTATTTTTTGAATACATACGAGGACAAATGTTGTAATGTTTATTATAAACGAACTAAATTCATCGGAGAGTGTGCAAGTTATGTTTTTAAAATAAAACAAGCGATTGCCGATGTCACAATGATCTGTGTTCTGTAAACTGTACTTAACCGATGAAAGAAAAAACTTTTACATTGACAACACGACGTTTGTCCTTTTCGAATATAAATATAAATTCTAATGAGCAAAGTTCATAGAATGATTCACACGGATTTTATCGAACTGATAAAATATTAACTCTCTCAGATAAAACTAAATTTGAAATACCATGATTCTACCTATCTGTCGAATCTATCATAATAATTAACTTTAGGCAAATATCTCATGATTTCTAATTGGTTTTAAACTTAATTCGAACATCGTATCAAATAACTACATTCAATATATAATCAATTACCGAATTACTAAACTCATGGTTAAAAAAATAAAGAAAAAGACATACACAAAATTAATGTTGTCATTCTTCTACTTAACTGATAATTAGAAGATGATCGTTTTTCTTATTGACGCTATAATTTTTTTTAAATGTTCTTCTTTCAAATTTTGACTTACAACAATGCCTTGAACATTCGTCGCTGTTTGTACTTCAGCAATTTCAACCATAAAAGCAGCTAGTTTAGCAGTATAAATGGCAATAAACACAATACCAAATCCACCCCATACCTATAAATATTACATAATGATTATGAAAAAATTATTCATATTCAAATATTTACATTTCCTAGAAATCGATTTGACCAACATTTCGGAGATTTTGTTTTAAATGTGTGTGAAAATACGATTGACCAAGTCAATGTCAATGCTGATGCTAAACTGAAGACTTTTGGCCTTCGACGACCTTTTGGTGTTAGACTAAAATGTGAAAATAAAAAGGTATCATTTTGTCTTTTATTCAAAATTAAACATTGTTGTCTATGTTATAAGTTACCCATAGGGACTATGCCATTCGAAAAATGTTTCGAATAGAGCGGCAGCATTGAGAACAAGAAAAATCATAAGCCATGTTGTCCATGAGAATGGTTGTAAAAAAACTCCTAACGATGGTGGTGTTGGTGCCAATGCTGTAAAGATAACATATGACGAATGATAAAATGGTGGACTTAAATCAATTGAACGTGCTAAGAATGATTCATATGGTATAGCTGATATCGATAAAACTGCTCGACGATATTCTAATGCCTTGATTAACGCTAGCCATTTATTTGGTTTATCAGCAAAAACAAATAATTTTGTTCGTTTTAATGCTAATAATAAATTTGAATCTTCCATACGTAACAATAAATTAATCGATATACCATAACAACAATGTGGTGGTGCATTGGTTTCCGAATAAAATATAAATGGATCAATCGACATATTCGGTGATTGTGGATCGATTTGATAGCAAGGTATACCATAATTACAATGAAATTCCGTTGATATTTGAGCATCAGATACAAATATATAGGGTGGTTCAACAACACCAACAATAATCGGTGTCCGTGTTGGTGTAAGTATATGTACAAAACGACATTCGTTTGTTAAGTCACTCCATAATTTACCATACATTTTATGATAATTATTCATATCTACAATAGCATTTGTTGTAGTTACGGATGATTTCGATGTTGAATTGTCTTGTTGTGTTGATGATGAACTTTTACGTGATGACAAATTTGTTGAACGACATGAACGAAAAATTTCATCTGCATTATTATTGGCTGTGTTGAATATACGAGTGAGCATACCATGACAGGAAGCTTCTGTATGTACCTAAAAAATAGCAATGTAAATACAATCGTAAGAATAATTAGACAGATATTATTAATTATTATTTTGTCGTTTGTACCATAAACATAGTTGGAACACGCCATGCTAAAGTTTTTGATTCGAATAGAATTGGATCAACACCTGAGCCGACACGTATGTCACAAGTCCATTCCGTAAAATTTGTAAATAAACTTTAAACAACAATAGAAAAACAAATAATTAATTACTATCGATCTTTCATTCACATCAATAGAAATCTACGATATCATTACATGTAGATTTTGTTAAAGTATATAGAACTATGTATGGAAGAGTATTGTGTTGCACGCTATAGTATTACAATTAAAACTAGTTGAATTAATTGATGCTAACCATGTTACTCATAAACGTCTCGAAAGACTTAGTAGGATTTTGAATACTTTAAGTCAGAATTAATGATATAGAAAAGAAAATCAAAACTTGTAAATATCACTTGTAAACATCGTATGATCTACAAAATATTCTACTTGTTTCAGTCAACAATGAAATGTCTTTTGTAAATAGTTTCATTTTTTTTTCTTTTCTATACATTGAAAATTCGATAGAACTATATTAACAAATGAAGCATTTAAATAAGAATTGAAATTTTCTACTTATTTACATAGATCAATTAGTAATATTGACTTAAGTGTAATTTAAATTGATTTTCTCGTTCATGAACAAATTAACAGTTTACAACTTTACTTCAAATTCATAATCAAAAAAACTCATATTCTTTTCACATTCATTTTTAACAACTAGAACTTTGATCAAAATATTTAAATGACAACTAACTATCTCGAATATGAATTCATGATCTTATATTACCAGTTCTAGTTTTTTTAATTGACAAAAAATACATTTTTTCATTCTACGTGACTAGTGTTTTTTTCTTCTCAATGCGTAAATGTTAACTATTAACTAGATTCGAAATATGAGTCGTGAATAATCTGCCGAACAAAAGATGATATCAAGATTCGATTCGATACTTTCTAGGACATAATTAACTATCCTTTTACAATTTACAATAGATCACGTGCACATCGATTGAAAAATAGATGCTTGTAATTTAAGAGTTCGTAAAGTTTATTTTTAGGTTTTTTTTACCAATCAATACGTGTAACAATAAATACACATCAAGAATTTCTTTTATTTATAAATTGCGGACAAAAAAATGGATGTTTTTCATGATAAATAAAGTAATGAAAATTATCAGACTTACTTTATAAACATATGTGTCTTGTGTAATTGATGTCCATTCGATTGACTATCACAGGCAGATGGACCAATTAATAATTTTGATACTATTGCTGAATTTGGTATACGTATATATGTTTTTAATACAGCATTGAATAATATTTTCATACTTATAATTGAAAAATTCGTTAATGTTCGTCGACGATCTGCACTTGCTGTAAAAACAATCGGAAAATAATGATAATCATGTTTTTCATCGAGACGAGACGCAAACCACCAACTTGTACGATTTAATAAGAGTTCTTTTATTGCTGATGAATTGGATTCTTTTATTAAACGAAGAAATTTCATTTCACGTTCAGTTGACATAATACATAAAATAAGATCAATATCAAGTTGTGTTAAATCAGAAATAATTGTACGAGCTGTACGATGGAAATTATGTGATAATGATATACGTGGCAATTGAGCACGATAGATAATATTTTGTTTCGCTAGACGTAAGTATGATAAACGAAATTCGAGCATATCAAGTGATGTATCATAGATTAAAGCTAGGAATTGAAATTTCAAATAATTCATCAAATTAAGAAAACAAATGAAATGATTCTTTACCAATACGATTATAAAGGGAACGAGTATCCATGATATATGCTGTTGTCTTAGCTTCTTCTATTGCATCGGGCATTAATTTAAATAAGTATGGATTATGCTAAAATAAAAATTGAAAACATTCTAAGAAAGAATGCTCATCGTATGTACAGGGAAAAAAAAAGAGAGTACAAAAATAAGGAAAAGTTTTATCTAGCAAAACTTGGATAAGAAAAATAACATGAATTTTTTAGATTTGTCCTTATGATTCGATGGATAAAACATTGTCTTCGAACGCTAACTCTTTACGGTTCGAAGTTTTTCTCTTTTTCTTTTTGTTATTTTAAAATCTTACCAATTTTCCTTGGACGATTTGATAGCGATTTGTAATAGCTATCGTCGGTATTTTAAGTGAACGTGAAATCAAATCAATTTCTTTTGTATATAAATCAGCAATTATTATTGTATCTCGTCGTTCTTCTGATATGATTGAACATATTTTTGTAATTGAAAATGATTTCGATTGATCAATAATGTTAAGTTTAAAATTGATACCATATGATTCTGTTAAATTTCTAACTTCGGATTTTAAATGATTTTCATCTATAGTCATATCAAATTCACGAAAGTAAATTATACGTAGTAGTTTCTTGTATTGTTGACTGATTATTTGTGTATTTCGTAACTGTAAAACGGTCTTTAATGAATGTTTATCAATTTGTTTTGAATCAATATCATTGAAACAAAATGAAAATGAATTAAAAAAAATAAAAAATATAAC
The DNA here is from genome assembly GCA_900239685.1 of Rotaria macrura. Taxonomy (NCBI): domain Eukaryota; kingdom Metazoa; phylum Rotifera; class Eurotatoria; order Philodinida; family Philodinidae; genus Rotaria; species Rotaria macrura. The sequence goes on along the minus strand of OENT01001171.1, from coordinate 30,737 downwards.
TAATAAACCAATGAATCGAAACGATATTGATGACAGTAATATTGTCGGCGATGGCCGTTGACGAACATAATCGAGCATAATCGTCGTCGAATAGTCGATGAACAAATTTTTGGATGCAGCAGAGACGGCGGCATCGGAGCAATGACAGCAGTGGTTGTGATGTCGGAAACCAAAGGCGGCAGTAGCGTTGGCGACGATGGCAACAGCGACTTTACATTCGGTAACGATAGAGCGTTAGTGTGGGACAACTACAACAAAGATAAAAATGAGAAGAACAAGAACAAGAATATCGTGAACATGGTCATGAATCTCGACGGCAAGATGCTAATAAAATCGAGTCTACTCATTTCTTTTCAGTCTTTCTTCGGTTTCTATCTGTTTTTTACCATGTTGTTCTACATCTTCGGATCGATCACACCAATAGCATATATATATATATATAAAGAGAGAGAGAGAGATGTATGTATCTATATAGGAAACAGTAAGAGAGAGAGAGACACTGAGTGTATGTAAGAGAGATATAAGACGCAGCGAGGAGAACATCGTTGTTCGTCACATAGCTAATATTTGAGTAAGCAACAATTTCTTTCCTTATCGTTTGGAAGCATCCATTAAAGTTCTGAAGAAAAAGGGAAAATTACTAATTCAATGATGTCTGCTCTATACAGCGTATATATATATATATATATATATATATATATGTATGTATTCATATTAGTTTTTTGTTCTTATGTCTCATTTTCTGTCTTTTACTCATTAATTAGATGTATTCATAGTTACATCGGTAACTGTGCGGTATCTCTGAGTTTCCGTGTCTCTATCTCCCTCTCTCTCTTTCTACAAAGGAGAATAAGTAAGAGCCTCTTAAAAAACTAATAAGTAGAAAAAGAAAGAGGAGACTTTTGATTAATGGAACGAGTATACACAAATAAACGAGCATTGAAAAATAGAACAAGTAGATGAATGTGAAGGGGGTGTTAAACAACATGGCATCTATGAAAAATGTAAGAATAAATAGATATATATATATCTATATGAAAGACGCTGAGAAGCAACAAAAAAAAGTAATAATAAAGGAAACGAATATTAATTAAACTCCAGATTCAAAGTGAAAAAAAACCATTCAATATTATTTTTTGACAATCGATTATTCGATGCGAACATCTTCTCAGAACAATAAGGAAAAGAATCAATTCCAGGAATTTCTTTTCTTTTCTTTAATTTTTTTTCTTCAAAAAGTAGAATGTTAATGAATATAATAGCATATTGTCTTTTTTATATCTTGCAAAATAATGCTCTTATGTCACGATCAATCAGAGTAAGGAAAAAAACCGAAATAAGGAAAAATATTATAATAGAAACAAGAAATATTACTTATGCTAGAAGAAGCAATCACATCTTGACAGACACGTATCATTTCCTTCTTACAAACTTTAAAGAAGAAGAAATACGATAAGAAAACTCTTCCGAAAATGGCATTGATTTATTTTTCTTTAATAAAACAAATAAAAACATCAATATATCAACATTTAAACTCGAACAAATGGAAAAATTCTTCCAATATGAACTAGATGTTAAATGAATAAATAGAAATCTTAAACTAATTTTGATATTCATATTTGATTTCATGACAAGAAAAACTATTTCTAAGTAAAAAGCTAAACAACTAATAATCATTACCCTAAGATGAACAGATCTTCAAAAGAAACTTCACTAGACCGTTGCTTTTATAATCGTTGATGCAAAAAAAAACATTTACATTATTATCGAAAGTGTGTATGAGAGATGCGCGATCAAGTAAAATGCCATCCTTCTCATAAAGTCTTGTCTTGTTCTTAGGCATACACTAATCTCGTTCACTCCCTTGACTCGTCCAACGTTCGTTCGTTCGTTCGCGTATGCTTTATCTAATCGAATTAAGATAGTTCTATGGGACCAATTTTCATGAAAGATGATGGTCGGAGCAATGCCGGTCTTTGATAATGACAACAGCCGACGTACAATGAACAACAAGATGTGCAAATGATTTTGACACATTAACGCTGCTGTACTGCAATTCAATGATCGACGGGGTAAAAGCAATTCACTCTATATCCTCAGAATCTAAGGAGAGAAAAAGAAAAAAACAAAACTCCAAGATCTTTACACACTCAATGAAAATGCTAGAAAAGTTCCGTTTTCTTTTCCTTAATAATACTATTGGAAATTTTGATATGCCAATGGCAGGATGCATGCATGTTTATTCATATTGTTACAAACAATTGAAAATCAAAATAATAAAGAAAAAGAAAAATCATCCCTTTCCGTTCGTTTTTTTACAACATAGTAGTGGTGATTGATACATTGATAAAGCTACTTATATTTCAATGTTTAGTTCTTGCTTATGTTTCTTTTACATGCATGAATTTTGTGTTTGCCTGTATTTTCTGCTTTTTCATTGTCGTTAATATGAACTGCAGAAAAATAGATGCACGCAATTATCATCATTTTTTTTCGACTCATTTCATGGAAACATTAATGATAGAAAGAGAGGCACGATTTGCAAGATCGTTTCCTGTTTGTATCCTTGATTTTTGTTCATCTTTATTATATGCAATCGATGAAAGAAAAGAAATCTTGTGTCCATCAAACGAATAAGAATAGGTGATCGTTTTCAGACAAAAATAACAATAGAACTAAAAGTAGAAGGTTTTTTTACTAAAGGCGTCTTTTTTTATTATGTTTACAGTTGTATTTTATCTTTATCTTGCTTCGTTGTTCAAATTCTCTCTCTCTCTCTCCAAATATATATATAACCTGAGAGATGTCTATGGAAAAATTTGCTTGTCTCAACATCATCTGTCAGGAATGTCGTTTGTCATTTCTTTCTATTATGATATATTGTCACGCACTAATTCTGGTTATTATCGTTATCTAATATAATTCGATTTTTCCGAGCACATTTGATTTAAAATACTAATTTCATTTAGTGAAATGTGAAAATCATGTCTTTTCAACTAGTTTTCATATGCATGTAATATTTAATTTAACACACTGTATTCACTCTAGTTTTACCTTTTGATTATATTAATGACTCTTTCAAATGTACTAGATATATATGCTGTGACTTTGAAGTTAACAAGTATTATTATTGTTCGCACTTCATTACCGAAATCTATGCGCTCTATAGATTTTCTAACGCGAAATAAACAACGACAGAGGAAAAAAAATAAGACAAATGTCATAATTTAATTTATACGCTTGAATAAATCTGCCAACGAGGCGAAGAAAAGGATCGTAGATGCAGTAAGATATGCTAACATGCTAACACCCAACGAAGATACATAACACAATCACAACAAGAAAAAAAAAAGAAACAACGTATAGAAAAAGAAAACATCGAACGACAACGGCAAGGCTCATGATAAACTAGTTTATTTGCATATCATCATCCGTTTTCATCACATAAGAAAAACTAGCGAAACACTAGCAATAACAAACCATTAAATCGTCAGGCATCATCATTCTCAAGGCTTCGTTTACTTCTATGTCTCTATCTATCGATTTATCTATGTATATTGAGATCGTGTTCAATTGCTGTATTAAATGTGCATAGATAATATTGATATTTATTTATATAGATATAACCAAATTAGTTCTCTCGAAAGACAACAATATTACTTTATTGGATAGTATTGACATTAAAATAAATTCTTAATATTTTCCTTTGAAAGAAAATAAAATAAAAATTAACGTAAATATATGATTTAATAAAAATAAGATTCGAAACTTTGCAAGAAAGTATAATTACTGATGAGAACAATAAATATATGCACATTATACTTAAAATTATTGTATATAATTATACTACACACTAGTAGTCAAAACTTATGACCGTATAAGAATATTCTATCTGTCAAAACAAAATTTTCTTCTCGTATAAAAGATCATCCAGCATGATACATGCAAGAATATTTTAACGTTATTTTGATACTTTGATTTCAAAAAATTTAGTATAAAAAAACATGATTAGTTTTGTTCACATGATTGACAACATTATCACATGTTAAATTCAAAGTCATTCGATCGCACAATCAAGACTCTCTCTCGTTTTCTTTTTTTCAACTATGGCATGCTTTCACTTTCCAAACATTCAATGTATAACTAGAAGAAAAAAAAGATCGTTTATTTCGTTTTTCATTTTCGATGATTCATTAAAGCTTCACTTAAAATATTACATGAAAATAAATGGCAATCAATATTTAGTTTTACTATTTCCGCGAGTGGGCAAATATTTGCGAAATTGGAATGCATGTCAAATAGATAAACTTCTTCAAAGATAAGGAAAGCTAACACTAATGCTCATGTAGAGTTTCACTTCAGAAAGAAGAAAAAAGAAAAAAGAAGTCAGTGATCCGATTCAAATTCAAGTCTACGTGAACAAAACTTCGTGTAGACTGTTTGAATACACACCATTCTAAACGAAACAAAACAAAAAATCGTACATGTCATTGATGTCTTTATTTGGATCTATTTTGATCGGTAAAAAAGATACTAATGATTAATTCATTTCTCGTGAAAATCTTTTACAGAAATCTACAATACCTTTTCTTGAATATTCAAATAGCGTATGTTTTGTTCTATTGTTACTTATTACATTGAACAAGATTACTTTCATATGAGTGTTCTATGAATTATTAATCAGCACTTTAACTTTTTGAAGGTTTCCAGTTGAAGAAAGAAACATTTTCTTTTGATACATCGAACCGGTTAAGTTTTGAAATCATGAATGAATTTATTAATATCATCATAGTTTTCAATTCGTAAACATTACGATTTATATTATTTAATTATAATAACATTGGCTAATGTTGACATAAGAATTTTTTAGGGTTCATTGAATCGCTTTATGAATAATTGATTTGATATTGAGACTGTAATTGCGCTAAAAGAGAATGACGAACTCGTTTTTTTCTCAGGAGATCTATTAATTTGTTTCCTTTCAATTGATTTGTCAAGACATCATTATTCTTGTATTATACCGGATTTTCAATTCATTGAATCTAAATATATTCAACAATCTTTAATTGACTAATATAATTCTCTTACTCTATCATCTAGTCAATGATCTTTCTTCTATCAATATTGTTCATATGTTCTGGAAAATTATAATATAGACTATGACAATCTTGTTAAACTATAATCGATAAGATAGACGGCTGATCTAAAATTCATTTAATATCTATTTCAATGTATCTAAAGTCTATCAAGATGTGCGATCGATTCGTTTTTTTTTTCTTCGATGATTTCTCTAAGTAGTAAGAAATAATAATGTTTATTCTCTAATGTATTTACCATTGATGAATTCTTAATCTCTGATGACTTTACATATTATTCACACATAACTAATAATCATAGTCGATAATTTCATGCATTAGCAAATATTGAAAGTTTTTTCTTACATTCAAGAAAGAATAAAACAAGGCTCATTGAAGCAGAACAAATTCTATAACCGATGTTGAATTATTAGCAACCCTCGGCAAGTATAGAATTTCTTTTAATCCATCGTTTCTATAAGGAAATATCGAATGGATAAATTATGATACTTTCTTTATGAGAAACAAGACAATAGAAATTCCATCTGACGATAGATTCTTTCTCTCTGACGTACACACCTACGAAAATTCATCTCATTCCTTTTTTGATAATGAGACATTGATCGTATTTCCTTGAAACATAACTACTGATGTTCTCCTTCTTTATTGGTGATTTCTTTCGAGCTATATCTATTGATAAATTTATCGAGAAAACCTCATTTATAATTGAATTCATATTCTTACTCCTAGATTGATCGATGTTTCACATTACATCGTTGAAAGTAACTTATTATTTTCTCGTTAGCATTCTTTTTGAAATTTACAAGTAGATAGACAGATCATTCAGTTCATTTTAAAATATTCAATGAATCAATGGTAGTATCTATAGTAAAGAAAAACGAATACTTGTTTTTATGAGATACATATTAATAAAATTGATTTTTAACGATAAAAATTTCAACTAACTTTTCTAAAAAATATTCAAACTTGATTTGTTCATGATAAGACAAATTAATCATAATTCAGTGTCTTAGTTATTTATTCATGCGTTCATCAGCAATATATACTATATATATATATTAATATTTTTTTTTCTTCGTCACTCATTATTCTATATTATTATATATCTCAAACATAATCTGATTTGCAGAACTCGACTCTGACGAATCGCCTATGTGATAATTTGAAATAACATTTTCACATGAATCAACATAGAAAATTGAATTAAGAATGAGATATCGCAAACTAGAATAAAGAATAAAAAGAACTATGTACTACTAATAAATATACATGAATGTCTAATGAATAATCTATGGGTTCAGTACATTGTACCTCCTAGTCAAGAAGAGACTCATATTCGAACATGTCTAAATCTTTTGTCTATGTTTTTCTTTTATCTTAACAATTGATTTTCATGGACAAGTTGAAATTATATGGTTTACTCTAATTTGAACTCAAATATCTTATTATCGGTATATCTTTAGATCATGGAAGAGTGTAAATTCAACATACTAAGTCCCTCCTCTCTTTTGAAACTCTAGTTCTGTCTCAAAGAATCATTTCTAATGGAAACTATCAGGAAATATGAGTCACGATGTAGATAAGCCATAACAAAGTCTATCCTTGTATCTAAGACAAAAGTGTATATTTTCGAATAGCAAAGATTCTTCTTCCGCATACTATGATACAGAGTTCCGTTTGACGTCAAAATATCGGTAACATCTGCCGTTTAATTTTGAATTATGTCAGGAAGTTTAGACGTTTTTAAAAATATCAATGAATACGTATCCTTACGGGAAAAATAAAATTTTTTTCTTCTACCATAAAATTTGGTTCAACTGCGTTTAACAATGTTCTATTCAAATGTAGCCTTTCTCTCGAAATAAAAAAAATGTTCATTTTGATGATAACATGACTATAGATGAACAATGCGGAGAATGCAAGAGTATCATAGTTTTTCTGAAATTAGACTGTGAGGACTATCTAATCATAGTGAAATTTCTAATTGAGTGAACGAAGAAGGGAAACTAACATGAACTTCGAGTTTATGACAAAACATTTTGCTCGTCTGTTAATAGAGTTTGTTTCTTATGAAAGCTAAACTTTATTGAAATTCTACATGCATATTATGTTTAACTGTTTTATAGAATTGTATTGAAATCGATGAATAGTTCATTAATCGTCAGTTGATTATTTGTTTTTCATTTGTCCAATTATTATATATAAAACTTCGAATCTTTCCCTAATTAAAAAAGACTAATTAAACGAATAGAAGTTTAACACGCTATGTATACATGAATAGATAACTGAGCTATCCCTATGCTGTAATTCAACAAATTACAACTCATAATTCATGACATCACGCAAAAACTAAGAAATGATTATATGAAACCAGGTTTCATTATAAACTGTTTTGACTGGATTCGATCAATAGAAATTGTGGCGTTTAAATAGTTATTTGAGTTTAACGATGTGAAATCTTCATGACCTATTGATGAGGATACTTAACCATGGATGTGCCAAAAGAAAAAAGTGGGTAGTAGACGAAGGGAGGAGGGCGTCCTAGTATATTAAAATGAGTGTCCTATGTCTTGTTTTGTTGGTCAATATTAACTTCTTCTCATGTAAAACTTAATATTTACCATCTCTTCGACATTACATGATGCACCACTCTTTAAAAATATGATTTGAACCTCAAGTTATCGAGTTATAATATTATCCGATGGGTTGTTCAATTTTTCGATATCTAAGTTTCTTCATGTATTAAGTGAAACCGGATGCTTGATATGATATTCACAAAAATTATCTTGCTTTTGCGTATTGGATTTAATCCTGCTCAATCGTGTATGATAGATTAGATCTTAAGAGAAATGGAAGTGGCATATCATAATTGAATGAAAGCGAATCGTAAGTCTGTCGTTTAGGTGAAAAAGACGAGTGTCCGTTTCGTTCAATGTCTCTGTATTTCTTATAACTGTTTCTGAAGACATTGTAATATTCTGATTTTTCAAACAATCCTTTTACTGCACTTTCAAAATAGAAACCCACAGCCGGGATCCCTCCATGCAGTACATCACTGTGCCCAACAATATTTTTATTTTCAATAGGATAATATCAATTAAGAATAATTCACTGTCTACTTTCTTTCTGATTAGTCTAATAGAAAATTAAAATCAAGAGAAAAAAATTTCTTAAATATACATCCCGAAGTCTATCCACCAATCATCTTTGACTGCAGTATTTTTATGTATTACAAAAGTTTGATTACATGCCCGTCGTTTTTAATGATTAACATAAATATTTATTCGAAAGTTCAATGAGAGAAAAAAACAAAGTCATTATTCCGATTGTTGAGTCAAAAAGAAAAGAGAGTGTAAAACCATAGCAATAAGAAAACTAAACTGATTCGTTACTTATAAATGCATTACAAAAAAGAAAAAACCAAATTACATGTATATAACTATAGCAGAAAGTCATTCGTTGTTTGAAACAGAAAAGATAAGAAAAAAGAAAAGAAACAACAAAATAAAAAAATTTGATGATTATTGCAGTAGTAATTATCAGATGAAACTATTCGACTAGATAAAAGGTCGTCGTGGCCAAGACGTTTGATTGCGCATAGGTAAATATTCAATTAAAGTTGTATTTGTTCGTCCTAATACAGGCGTTATATAAAGTTCAAACCATTCATCAATAACATCGATTGAATAAAGTTCACTTAGATGATGATTCAATAATTGTGTTACTGTTAATAAATCATTTTTAAACATTTCCAATTCATTCAAACGAAGATCAAGTTCATAACGACGGACAAATGAGTGTTTACGATTATAAGCAGGTGCCACAGTATGTAAAAATTTTAAACGATCTTCAATTTGTGTTAGAGATAATGATAACGATGATATACCTGACCAAATGGAAAGACCTAAGGAAAAAAGAATCATAGAGTACTATGAAAGATTATCGTATTGTATTCATGAATTAGTCAATATCATGAAATATTTTGGTAATAAAAAAACAAATAAAAAATGCGCAGTATATTTTCTCAAGAAAATTATAACTGTCTCAATGACTGCACTGATTCGTAATAAGAAACTTGCTTTGAGAAAAATCATCATTGACAAACAAAAATTCTTTTTCCATAGAAACATATAATCAGTGTAATGAAGTTGTTCAATATTGAACTGAAGGAATTTTTCTCGCTCATAAACTGACGTCAGCATCCTCTAGATGCAACAAATTATTTTCAAATATCAATTCTACACACGTTCATGACAGACAATCTCTATTAAGGGCATATTGAATTGAATTTACTGTATTTTATTCGTTTTTAAAAATGTTCATACGAAAAAACATACGAATGACTTTCTCGCTCTAACCTGGTATTGATTGACATAGTTGTGAATCTTTCCCAATAGTATTCATTAGTTCATAACAATCATTGATATAATCTTGATAAATAAGTTTTCCCGTATGTATTACATATAAACTACTGATAAGAGATTGATAAGCTGTTGGTAATAAATCACACAACGGCATAAAATGATCAAAACGAGACCAGCCAGTTAATATAATAGCTGAAAAAGATTTATTTCTTTGATTTATAGATGATTGCATGAAATTTAACCATGCATAATTATTTAACACATGGTGTGTTGTATTCGTTTGTATTGAATATCGATTTAGACCACCTTTAAATGCACTAGCTGCCCATGTATTAGAAAATAAGTTGGAATAAATATTCCAAATAGGTGAAGATGTATATGTGTCATCAAATGTTGGACGATAATTCCATGCAACTGGTTCGACAAGATCTTTTAATTCATTTAACTAAAATAGAGCAAAAATGAACTAATCGATGTAAAGTGTTTCAGCAAGTTTTTAGTTTCTTTTTTGTTTCGATCTTAGAGAAATCTTATATGAGATATATGCAATGTTAATAAGTATACACTGTATTATTCATACCTTGAAATATAGACGGATAACAATGGATTTATATGTTTAACATGAGCTTTACATATTATATGAATAGAAAGATTTTTTTTTCTCGTTTAAAAATAACATATGATTTTAATCTTTATTTCAAGAATATTAGTGCAAAACAAAGATATCTTCTGTTGTAGATCCCAATAAATATTGGATCGTATTGAAATATCAAAGACGTTTAACTACTTTCAAATTATAAATCATATGGATAAACAATTAGTATTTTGTTTTCGATTTCTTATTTTCAACTGATATTTAAAGTAGATGTACAAAACAGTATTAGCTTGATTGGAAGCATGAGTTCGCTGATTGATATGCACGATAATAATGATCTGTATATATACAGTGTTCATACTGCGAATACTGTATTTTCCAATAGTACATACTGAGAATATTTTTTTTTGTGCCATGTTGTCATTTTGCCAGCTGTAATTATGATTTTTCTCAAGCACTGCAAGCTATCCCATATGTCTATTTAATTGTCATTTAAACCCGTGACACCACCAAGGTCTTACTAATTAACACGCTCCAGGACAGTGGAATTATGTTGTTACAGTAACTTGATTTTATGTAGTCATGCAACTATAGAAAATTTCACCATGGCTTTGTTGCTCATGATTGTTTTAGAACATTCTTAGTTTCGATAGATATGAATATGAAAACGACAGAAAAATGTTAGCAGACAATACTGACTCGTAAGTAAATGGACAAGCCATGAAAGACAAATTGTTCATACTGTAGCGGTAACAACTCAATCACTCGACCTACACACTTCCACTAGCGATATCCTTCGATCGAAAGAGAGAGAGAGACGGAGAGAGATCAATCAGATGAAAGACTCAACAATGTTATTTTCATATCAGGTGACAGTGAAAACGATTTTCGTACGGTACGTCAGATCAATGTATCTCGATGATAAGCTATCATTGAAAGTCTAAAGACTAGTTCAATCAGTGAAATGTCAGCCTGGTAGAATCATACTATAAGATCTCATAATAACACTAATGGAATGTTGAATAGGTAGCAAACATTTTTTCCATTCACAATCAATGAAGTCAATCGATAGTAAGAATAAAATATTTAATATGAAAATGCTTCTTTTTGCTACCAACATACGTACCAATCGTTCGTTATTAAGAAATTGATCGCTACGAATAACATCATCCCAAATAAGTATGCGCATTTTAGGTCGAATCTTTTGAATTATACTGATGACACGTTTGACATGACTTGAAAATGAAAAAATAATAATTTAATTTCCCTAAGTAGAATTTTCATTTCTTTCATACCTGATATATCGTTCCGGTACATCAATCCATGTTTCTTGACATTTCGGATGCGAATTGGTTAGTATAACTTCATCACAACCAATGTGTATTATATTACTATTTGGATGCATATCAAGTGTTTGTTGTAACAGATCTAATAAAAAATCAAAAGTAGTACAATCTGAAAGTTGAACTGAATCACATAGGTTCTACCTTCAAGTAAAACATATGTTAAATCTAGACATGGTGTAATGACCATTGGTGATGCAAGATCATCACGATACAATTCAAATTCACGTAATTTAAGTAACCATTCAAGATGACCAAATGTTTGAATGAGCGGTATGATTTCAAGTTGATGAGATTTCGCTGCTGTCTGTATCAGATCAATATCAGATTTTGTGTAGCCAACACGATGGGTAGCCTTTACAACAACAAAAAGAAAGAAAGAAACACACACACACACACAGAAGTGTTAGTTTTAGTCTAAACTTTCATTTCATTTTAATTTACATTAGCAAATCTACCATTTAATGGTAGGAGATCTTCGTATTCAATTAAAATACCTTTCACACCCATTTGTAATTGATCAACAAAATTAAAAAATCCTTCATAAAATTTACTTGGTTGTGGTGGGGCACCTTTCAAATCTAAATGAATGTATTTGTCTAGATTAGGTTGACCAGTAATAGATTTTTCTATTATCAAAGGATTATTGGCATTTAAATTTTCATCTTGTGACACAAATGAATTTACAGATATATTATTAATTTTTATATTAAAATTTTTGTAATTATCATGTGTAATGGATGATGATGACCATTTTGAACTGATGGTTAAAATAATAATGAAAAAAAACGATAATACTAAGAATTCAAATAGACGTCGCATTTTAATAAAGATAAATCGATTAAATGGAGATCCCATAATTAATTTAGATTCTTAAATTTTAGCATTTTTCAAATCTACATCGAATTAGAAAAGAAAGAAGTTAAGATTAAATTTTAATGAACGTAACGAGAGAATATGTTGTTTTGTTTTTCGACATAAACATTACAAAAAGATACTACTTGAACATCTAACAAATATTCTTCATTTTTATATTTGTTTGTAATATGTTGGACTAATTAGGATACAACAAAACGGTAATATTCATATTTTTAAAAAATTCGAAAATTTCATCATGCAATAAGATTTTATCTTTGTGAAACATGAAAGAAAAAGAACAGTTCTGGGCATACCTAGTATTCTACGTATTTGATCGTCGCACCTGTTCTCTGTATATGTAAACGAAGACAGAATAATTTTTCTGTTCTTTTTTTCCTTGTTACTCTTCACATGCATGTACGTGCATCATCGTGATTGAAAAATGAAAAGAGGCGAATGCTGTGTTTTTTTTCTTAACGAAATAGATCATCAGTTACACACTCATACAACTGTTAGTTGAGAGCGATGCTGTTATACATATATATATATATATGTATTTCGCTCTTGATTACAAAAAAGACAAGACAAAAAGAAAAAAAGTAACTATGAACATGCAAAGAAAAGCATACAAAAAGAATAATTTCACCATCCTATATTTTTGAATGTTCGTTCATGCAGTATGATCCGACCAATTCATAAAAATAAAGATAAATGATATATATATGTATATATCTAATTTTCATGAGCATATTTTTGAGTCCAATCACGAGCTAGGCAACACAAAGAGAATTTTCTCAATAAATTATATCTAGATGATTAAATGTTTGTATGTACCCATAGCTTTGGCTCCTTTTTCATCTGCTTTCCATTTTTCAGCAACATCAGCATCAAGAAAATCATCTGGATTTGGTGCACTTAATAATGCTTGAATAGATAAAAGGACGGTACGAATCTGTAAGGCAGGACTCCATTTTTCTAGACAGCGAAAAAAAGAAATTAAATACACAACAAGAAACAATTACCGTCAAGTCAATACTGAATCTAAATACCTTTGAGAATATCAAGACAAATTCGACCTAGCTTATCAATATTTGGATGATAGAGTTTTGTCATAAAACGAACTTTTGGTGGTGCCATAGGATATTCATCTGGTAAGAATAGTTCAACTTTGAATTTACCACCTTCATACGGACTCTAGATAGACGCAATAGGATAGAATTAACTTAGTTTTAGTTAAAGAAAGTGATGAACATACTTCACTAGGTCCATCAATAATGACTTTAAAATATCGCGGATTATGTTCATCAACTACTGCATTTATACCTGGCACTGGTTCTTGTTGCAGACGACTACTTTCCTACGAGGAAATATTCATGTGAAAAACAAATCGAAATAGATGAACATCAAAATTCGAACCTTAACGATGCGTTTAGTTAATGCGCCATTGTCATTCATTTTTGCAGAATATTAAAAGAGTATGTTAATAAAATCTAAGACAGAAAAGTTCTTATTAAAACACTTTATTACGAAGGATCAATTATCCACATTGTCAGGAATCAAAAATATTTTAATTTTTGTAATGAAATGAGACAAAATCGAGATGGTGAGAAGTATTTGTTGTTGTTATTGTTGTTGTTTGTTATTTCCTTTCAAAATTAAAAAAAAGGAAACGAATGACTGGCGACATCTTTTTCAAAGATTTCTTCATCACTTGAAAGAGAAACATGAAAAATATCATAACCGACGAAGTCATGATATTCATTGTGAGAAATATGAATGCTTGAATCTACACGTAAGTTTACGATAGTAGGTAAATGATGGATTGACAATCAGCTGTTTGACAACTCGAAGTATTCTTCTTCGATCTTTATTGAATAATTATTCACTGTGTTTCGACTTTTCACACAATAATGATGAATTCGGTTGTTGAAATAATGAAAAGTATATTGCTCTATCATCTAATATTAGTAATTTCAGAAGATGAAACCGAACGGTTCTGGTAACAAACAAAAAACTTTGATTGAATATTTAATGAATAAAATTCTTATTTCCTTTTCTGATTTGATTGTTTTCATTTCTAGATGCGTATTTGTTCTTGGAATATAAATGGTCTTCGCTCATTGAGACAGCCATTACGTACAGTCCTTGAACAACTTGATTGTGATATCGTATGTTTTCAAGAAACAAAAGTCACTCGTAAGTTAGTATTGAACCTCTAAGGTTTTGCTAAAATTAAAGATCAATTAAATCATTTCCTAATGACAAACTTTCAAAGATTTATTCTAGTCAAAGTTGAATACTTTTTTTTGTATCTATCGATCTAAGAGCTTATCTGTGTAAAATATTTTATGTTATCTTTCAGGGCAAGCTCTAGCTGAGGCATATGCTCGAATCGATGGTTATCATACATTTTATAGTTGGTCTCGACTTCGACAAGGTTATTCCGGTGTTGCCATCTTTTGTAAAATATCGCTAACGCCCGTGCGAGCTGAAGAAGGTGCGTAGCACGGGAAACGAGTTTTTTCTTTTTTTCTATGATTCGAATACTCCGTTAGCGTATAGGACTTGCTGGAAAATTACATTCAAATATTGATGACAGTCTCGCTGGTGAATATTTATCCATGGATGAAAATGATCTTCTAGCAATTGATAAAGAAGGTCGTGCACTTATGACTGAACATGAACTTGAGTATGTTGAAAAATAAATCGAAGTTTCATTTGTTTTTCTGTTAAATTTCAACTGTGATTTTCATATAGAGATTCTACAAATCTTGTTGTAATTAATGTTTATTGTCCACGTGTCGATCCAGATAAACCTGAACGTTTAACGTATAAATTGAATTTTTATTCTGCCATTGAGCAACGTGCTAAATCTTTCTTACAACGTGGCTGGTGATTGAATCTGATTATGCTTTTTTTTCTTAAATTTAAACTATAAATACACTTATGTATTTTTTGTTTCATTGAAGTCGTGTAATTATTGTCGGTGACTTTAATGTTTCACATAAACCTATTGATACATGCGATCCAGGAGAAGATCTTAATGTAAGCATGAAACAAAACATGATGCACTACGATTTTCCATGTCTCTTTTTGATTTTAGTATTTTAATTCTAGTCCATCTCGTCTTTGGTTTTCAAAATTCATTGAGAATGATACTTTCATAGATACATATCGTTATGTGCATCCTGATCAACGTGAAGCTTACACATGTTGGGAAACGTTATCGAATGCTCGAGTTAATAATTATGGTGTACGTATTGATTATATTCTTTGTGATGGTATTGTATCAAAATCACATCTTATTAATTGTGAACATCGAACTGAAATGGAATCAAGTGATCATTGTCCAGTAATAGGAGAATTTAATTTTACTTTTAAAGATTGTTCTCAAGGAAGACCACCATCAATTTGTACAAAATTTTGGCCTGAATTTAAAGGTACTCAAACGAAAATAAACCAATTTATTGTTAAAACAAAACGAATACGTGATGAAGATATGAATGATGAAACGTAAGAAATCAATCAATCTAATTGTATCAATGTGTACAGTTTCAAACAAATCAATTTTTGCTCCGCTTTCAGAAAACAATCAGTTGATGAATTAATAACAACAAGCAAAAAAATAAATACAGAAGTAAGTTTATTGAAAAATTATTTTTCTAAATCTACGGCTATGATGTTGATTCGACTGAAGCTAGGATCATATCAAGTCGACTGAATTACATCACTTTGAATTTGAAAGAAGTGATGCTATTTGATTAAAGCACTAGTGTATGCTTATTCGGAAACTCATAAGCATCAAATTCATTGCATAAGCATTCAATTTTGGATGAGGGCAATTGCATTTGAATACTTCATGTAAAATGAAATCAATGAATAACACACATGAGTCTTTTCAATCTGCTGTTTTTTACTTACGAGGCATCACTATTCAAGTTAAATCTTAGTCGACTATACATTGTTTATTACTTTCGAACGAAATATCTTGCGCAAAAAATAAATCTCGATGTAGCAGTAGGAACATATTGTCAAGGGTACCTTTACTTTGTTAATCCGAATGAGTGAGACAAAGATGAAGAATAATATTTCTTCATATTTCTACATTCCATGGCATTCAATAGGAAATGCTTTTCTATGTGATCAATCATTGAAATGAAAATATGGTAACTTAATTCAGTAATTATCCAAAGGTGACACCTAATCGAGCGCATGTTTAGCTCATGTAGGATACAAGACAGATATCTCAGTCGCCTTGTACTCTTCATCTAAATGAATTTATATGTGTATAGGACTTACGAGTTATACAATGCTCATTGCGTTAAATTTTCAGCGTTCGTACTTTTTTCCTAAAGAGTTCGAATGAGGTATTCGATAATCTGAAAATCTCCAGCTGACATGCAATTGAATATCCTGGAATCTGAACAGAACTTCATATCAAAGTTTCCTATTCGTTGTTGATGGAATCTACGAGATATTTTTATTCACTCTAGAAGAAATAAATAAACTAGCAATTTCCCTAAGTGGCATTAGAAGTCATTGTTGCCATTCCTTCTTACTTTCTTTTAGACTAATCGGATACATAAACAAATCATTGATAAAACACCTGTAATCGAAAAAAAGACTATTGTCAAACCGCCATTAAAAAAAATCAAGCCCGATCAATCATCTTTATTTCAACATTTCAAACGTATTTCTCAGCCAAAACTCAATCTTTCTCCTTCGTCATCGTCGCCCTCTTCTTATTCAACACCTAAAGTATGTTTCACATATTACCATATATCATCGATTGCTTTCATTTCACTGAAATATCGTTCTTGAAGAATTCTCAAGATAATTCTTCCGCCAGTTCAGAAATTCTTGAAACACCAAAGAAAACAGCTACGTGGAATCAAATCTTTCGTCCACCAACGCCACCTCCATTATGTTCCGGTCATAAAGAGCGATGCGTCATACGTCAAGTCAAAGATACATCATCAATTAATTGGGGACGGTATTTTTATGTATGTTCACGTGCCAACGGTGCTCCGGAAAATCCTCAAGCGCGATGTGATCATTTCGAATGGAAAGATAATAAGAAAAAGACCATATCTACGAATTAGATTTCTTTTCCATAGTTTATTATTTTATAAATCTCAGGACGAAGAAAAAAAAATATATAGCTAAGAATGAATGAAAAAAGAACAATGGAAAGTTTATTCCACTTGAATACCCTTCCAAAATGCAATATAACCTTTGATATTATTTGCCGCTTGTTTTGTTTCTGGATAATACCAAGCTGCATCTTTATTTTCTTTACCATCAACAACTACTGTGTAATAGGATGCAACACCTTTCCAACCACATGTTGTATGCGTAGTTGATTCTTTGAAAAATTCTTTTTTAATTGAATCAGGTGGAAAATAATGATTGCTTTCTACAATGATTGTTTTGTCACTTTCAGCAAGAACTTGGCCATTCCATATGGCTGTTTTCGTCATGATCGATATGTTAAGTACGTTGGTGTATGATGTAGAAAATCGAAAAAGAATGTCTTTATATAATCGTTATGTTAGATAACAAAGAATATCAAAGCACTTCTGTCAAAATAAAACATAAGAACGAAGCGAATTGGATGTTTTCTTTGTTCTGTTCATAGATGTCAGTTTCTGATTAAGAAATAAAAAGTACAAAAATTTTCAGTTTAGTATAGTCTTTTGAATATTGTGGATATTTTACGACCCACTTGTAGTTCTAGATAAGAAAGCAATCAATGAAGTTATCATTTCTAGAACATTTAACATATTTGACATGACCAGACACATTTTTAAGATTTTATGGGAATGCATTTAAATGCATACCACAATTCAGAATTGATATCAATCATTTTTTGATTTTTAGAATCTACGATGAAAGATAAAAATAAATGAAAACGACTGATTGTGTACTTCGAAGCAATCCTTGCAGATATTATGAATGAGAAATCTCCTTGCAATTAGGTACATTGATACATTTAGAGTAAAAGAAGTTGTTCGTTTTAATGACATAAATATTATCGTATAAAATAAGAGAATTTTTCGTATTCTAAATTTTCGAACCTCGACCACAACAAAATCCGATGCGCAGTTATTTGAAAAGATCTTACGCTCATTCATCAACAATATCGATAGATCATAAACGAACAAATAATTTACTATAGAATGCATTAAATATTTATACACGGACATATTATGATGCTATGCAGTAGACGCTTCTATATCTGATTTCGTGAGCAACAACATACGCACTCATAACGTACTCCACGACGTCGAAATGGAAGAGAAATTTTACTGTTTGAACAAATAGGAAAAGAATGACTCATTGCCATAATACTAAGAAAAATGTCCATGTTCACAATATAAACGATGAGAAGACGAATATTTTTCTTTCTATGCTCGGCTTTGTTAATGCTATAGTATATAATTCATATGATTTGAGATAATCACTTTTGTTTCTCGTGTATTCTGAATGTCTGGTACTAGGATATTATCATTTATAAAAGAAAAACGTTACCTTCTTATCAGATGATTCTTTACGTTTGAAAAAAATATTTTATTTTATAAATAATTTATAAATCTTAAAATCTGACTCATAATTATGTTTATAATTAAAGACGTTGGAAATGTCCACTGATCGGTGGTAATATAGATGGTGGTTGCCGGACAGACACTAAACAAAATCGAATAAGCTCAATGTGTTAATTTCACAAAACTTGATATTTACCCGTTGAAGATGACCAACGTTGTTGTTGCTGTTGTTGTTGTAAAGTTTCGTTTGAACGTATTCTCTAAAAATTAAAGGTTAGTTTTCATATCACTATGTCAACTGCAATATTTACATTTGTAGAATCAATTGAGCCATCGAGACTTGGTAAACGTTTCCGTTCGTTTCTTGGACTATTAGCACTTCCCACTGAAGAACTACTGATGTGAAAGGCAAAAACAAATATTTCTCAACCGATTCACGAATAGTTTCTTACTCATCAAATCGAGCTACTTGCGTATGTACCCATTCAAAAACACGATTCGTGCGAGATTGAGTAGTAGATGGAGGAGATATAGCTAAAAGACAAAGATACTATCGTCTTCGTACAGTAATGCACATAATTGATGTTGCTTTTTCTTAATAATTTCTTTGAAGCAATAAACTAAGATAAATGATTTGTCTTGAGTAACCCGCAGATCGTCTTGCGAAAGATCAAGACAGGAGTTAGAATATTATCTTTTAGTTTCAAAACGATCTCAGTCTTTAGTCACGAATGTAACCTAGTTTTCAAGTTATTGCAGAAAATTTGTTCTTAAAATTCAAACAAAGAAATAGTTTTCATTCGAGCAGTAGAAAATTCTTGTCGTAACCAATAGTTCGAACAGCTATCGAAGAGAAGATCAATTCATACTTTTAGTCTGTACAGTTGGTTTCGTCGTGTTTGCTATTGATGCTTGACGTCTAGCCAGTCGTAACGAACCAGGTGGTAGTTCATGTTGACGAGCTATTTGTAAACGTTGAAAAGCATCTAATATGAATGAAAATGAGACATCTCATCAAGATTTAAACGAATACTCTCTCGATAAGAAACAAACCCATATGTTCTCGTTTATGTTTTCGTTCTGCATTCCATTTCATTTTTTCTGCACGTTTCAACATTAATGCTGCTGTTGAACTTGTCGGCGCAAAGCCCCATTCATCTGCAATCATATTCGTGCGAGCTTGTAGAGGCAACGGTTCAATTAATGGTTTAGCCCTTGATGAAGCAGCTGATGATGAACGTGAAGAATTTGGACGAGGTAGTTCAGTTATAGTCGTTGTTTTTGAAAAGATCTGAGACTGAGGTTGCCAAACTTGTCGAACACGAGCCGACGGTGTACGTGGTCGTTGGAAGCGTGCATCGAAAGCTACCTTTAACAAATTAAATGCAAAAACATAAATCATGTAGAAAACAAATTGAAAGACCAACTAATAGATTACTTCGTCAAAATCAAATTGAGTTAAATCAATTTCGTCAAATGTTTGTTGTTGTTGACTAAACAAACGTCGTACTGTGCGCAGACGTTGTCGTACAGCATAGCCACGCCAACGAGCCTGTATCTTTTGAGCTGCTCGTGATTTTAATGATAATTTTCGCTCGAGTAAACGACGACGCCAATGAGCTTGTAATCGAATGATAGATTGCTCTTCTGCTGATAGAATATTTACATTCGTACTAGCGAGATTCAGCGGAGGAATTTCAATAGGTTCTATCAATTTTTCCTCATAGTACTGTTGACATTGCTGATCTATGGAATTTATTAAATTTGTTGGTTCGATTTGATGTTGCTCAATAGTTTGACGAAGTTTGATAAAGATTGAAGTTAGGTTGGAAAGAAACTTTAGATACAATTCAATGGCTCTTGATGATTTTTCTGTTAATGATATTGGCAAAATAGAAATAGGATTTTTCCAAAATTTCTCTTCAGTTAATAATGAATCTTTTATATCGCATAGAACAGGATTCTTTTCTAGATTGATTCGCGATAATAATCGACAATGCTTTATAAAACGTTTCACTAAGGATACATCTGCAAGAGAAAGAAAAACAACAATGAATCATTGAAAGTGAATTTTTCTTACCAGATAATTGATTAAATGCTAAATCAATTTCAATCAACGATGGTAATTTAATAGTTGCTAGATCTTGTAAATTATTGTTAGCTAAACGTAGATGTGTTAAATAAGGTAACCATGATCCAATAGATAATTCATCGAATGATGTTAAACTATTTGATGATAGATCAAGTTCATGTAGTAAAATGGCATTGAATAAATTTGGTATTTGTATAAGAGCATTTGAATTAGCTTTTACCACAATTAGTAATGGACATTGATCAACTTGTTCCATTTCAACGAGATGATTATCAGATACATCAATGTATAATAAATGTGTACAACCTTGTAAACCGATGGTTGTTAATAGTTGATTACTTGATGCCAAAAGTATATTTAAATTTGTTAATGTTTCAATACCACTTAAACGTGTTAAACGATTTCTTGATACATCAAGATATTTCAAACGTGGCGTATGCATTGAAAGTAAAGATGTTATGCGATTTCGAGACATATTTAAATATTCTAAATGATTCAATTGCATATGAATTTGTTCAAGCCAATTACCCTATAGTGATTATGATTTTGATAAAACATCAAATGTTTGTGAGAAGAACAAAAAAAAAGCAACACGATACATTACCTCGATATCAAGAATAGTTAGTGATGTACAGGATTCAAGACCAACGAGATGAACAAGTTTACATTGACGTAGAATGAGATGTGTTAAATTTGGATAGTTGGTACCAATTAAAGATAATGAGCATGGATTAAGAATTTGAACAAGCAGTAAATAATGAATCTGAATTAGAAAACAGAGCAAAATGATTTCATGTAATTCTTTTCATAGGTTCTTTCGTTTCTTTTTTCCCACATACATCTGCTGAAGATTGTTTTTTAGCTGCTTTTATTAATAATTGAGAATCGATATCAGGCAATTTTCGAAGTATAGTACCGGGTTTACGTGTAATTATTTGTTTATTGTTTTCTTCAGTTGATATCATAAGATTAGAATAAGTTATATCCCGAGTATGTTGAGCCCAACGACGAGCGTCATGTAGAAACGTAGTTTTGATTTTCGTTGGATGTTTTTCTTCAATGTGAATTTTACGAGGAGTTGATATTCTTGGCGTTGGTGGAATATCAGGTTTTACTGAAGAGATTATTTCAGATTGCTTAATTATTAATGAAAGAGCTGTTGGTAATATATCTATAGACTTTCTCATTGTTGTTTGTTCATTTGAAAATGAAATATTATCGGCATCTGTCGTAGATGGAGGATGAATAATCTTTTCGACGGATCCTAATGCAGAATTTTCAGATTTACTAACAAATGTATCAGATCGATTAATTGATAACGTTGGTAAGACGTCTATGTTTTTACTATTAGAAATATTTTCGATTGTTAATGGTGAAACATGTTCAACATCTTGTTCAAATGTATCAGATCGATGAACCAATGACGATGAAACAGTATCTATGCTTGTAACAATCGAATTAGTTTCTATTGGTATTGACGGACTTTGTTCAGTTTCCGTATGAAATGTATCAGATCGATTCATGACTTTGAATGAGTTTGAATCATTTTCAATTATTGGTTTTGGACTATCGATTTTTGTTTCAAACGTATTCGATCGTACCATCGATGTCGGTGTAATTTTACACTCAGCTGAAGATCTATCGAATTGTTCAATCATTGTATTAGTCGTATTGGTGGCAGGTAAATCACTAAGAAAGTGCAAAAAACAATACTGTCAATTTAGTATATTGTTTCACAATTTACGTCATAGGAATTGAATCTTGAGCTCGTTCAATTCTAGTCGAATGTCGACGTTTATTCGATGATTTAGGTCGTTGCTCTTTAGTTTGAACTAATGTAGTGGTTTGGTGAATATCATTTATAGCACCGTTAATATTAGTATTATTTTCCGCGTTCTTTTTTCGCGGCGACGAGACAGTTCTTTGTTCTGGAATAATTGTTGGAATAAAATCAGCAGGATTTTCTAGTTGAACGATTTCAGTTGTCCGCAATAAAGAGCTGTAACAAAATATGATTTACATAAAAGAAAATATTCTATTCTAAACAGATGTCATAGTAAAACGGCAATAGTACCGTTGATCAATCTCCATCGATGAAGAGATACGAAATTCTCGTGAAAACTAACCTCGAAGTTGTTTTTGATGCTGCCTGGGATTTCGGTTGAATTGTCTTCTTTTTCATTGAATTATCTTGTGATGGAATTACATCTTCTAGACGAAGAAAAACACTAAATGTAATTCACAAATATGATCCTACTCGTTTCATTCGATGGTAAAGTTTTCTGTGCTTGATCCGTTTTTTTTATATTAATATTTGGTAATGGTATTGTAGTTGTTTCAATGTTCTCATCATTTAGTTTTTCATTGATGCTTGATTCTTGAATTTTAGCTAATTTGGTAGCATTGGACAAATCTTGTTGTTCCTTTTTCTTACGTTTTTTAGCTATTGTCCTTAATGTTGGTGCTGCTCGTTTCATTATTTCAACATGATATTGACGATAAACACTAAATCATTGAAGCAATAGTATTTTACTAAATTTACTGATAATTCTATTGAACATGAGTTTACCGTTTTCCTCGGTACCATGCTTGAATAATAGTTGCCATTTTATCTTGTCTCTCATGTGTTAAACGTTCTTGTTCACGGCATAATGTATCGAATTGAAGTTTTTCATTATGAGTCTGACGAGCACTTTCATCCAAGGTTTCCTATGGAAATAAAATTCTTTTTACTCATGAAAATCAATCTAGTATAAAATGCTGCTAACTTGTAAACGATGATATTCGTCCGCTAACCGTGCTTGTTGTTCTTGAAGTACAATAGCATAACGTTCTTCTTCTTCCTAAATATATTGAAGCATAATTAAGTACATAGATGTACGTTAACGAATGATGTATCTGAGCATGAATTTTATCATTTCGGATAATCTTCAGGTATGTCTGAACTGTAGCGAAATGAGATAATTATTTCTTGGAGAAACCTTGTTCATGATATCTTTCATGAGTTTATTACTGTCAGAGAAATATTCTAGAACACTATCGACAAAAAGTGCGTAGAAGGGAACCAGAGTCACTCATTGATGGCTGGAAATATCTTTGAGTCCTTATATTTACTGTAGAGTACAGCCACATAATGTTCATGAAAAATTTGTCTGACATCACATTCGAAAAACTAGTGTTCATTGCGTAAACTACTACTAGTTTATTTGGAATTTCGCGAAAGACATCGTCAAATGTTAACAGTGTGCTAACAACAACAAGGATGAAGTGTTATTTGTCTTGACATAAGTGCACGATTTTGTTTTTGAATTATTTCACTTAAGAAAAAGAAAAAGGTTTGTTTTCTTCTTTGTATTGTAATGGTAAACCATGGATTATTTCTCTTCAAAGATCTTGCAACACAGTCTGTTCGTAAAAATCCTCTGACAAGATCAGACTATTGAGAATCGCGGATACCACGATGCATCAATATGCTTTTCCCCTAATTAAACCATTTTAACACACTTAAACATACTTTTCGCCGTTGTTCAAGTAGTGCTAATTCATCTAGCATGCGACGATGAGATTCAGCGAGACGTTCATCATAAATTTTTTTATTTGGATCTTCTTCTTTTTCTCCATCTTCGTCTTCTTTTCGAGGAGTTATCTCCTTCGACTAGAATATAAATTGATTATGTTACCCCATAGAAAAATCTTACGCTATCATTACCTACCATATCAGTGTTAATCATAGCTAGGTTCTGTTTAATGAAGTCAATTTTTGGATCTTCATGCTCTGCAGAATCTATATTCATCGTTGAATCTGATGGTGGTTCCTCTGTATTGATACTTCGTAAAATCTAAATGATGTTCTACTATCCAATGAAAAATGCCATAATTTATTTTAGCTTACACGCTCTAATTCTTCTCGTTCAATTCCAAATTCTTGTGCAACTTTTGTTCCAATATCATCTTCATATTTACTGATCGGCTTTTGTAAAAGTTCATCGATTTCTGAATAATCGATTTCATATCGATTAAGATTAACGTTGACTTCGTTCTGAAATGCTGCCAATCTTTCATTCATATCACGTTCTAAATTTTTTCTTCTTTCATGAAGTATTCGATCATCTTCTATTTCGTTTTTATCAACTGGATCGTCATCAATAGCATCATCAATGGGATCATCGAGTGTCAATGCATCAAGTTCATATTGAACAATTTTATCAATATCTAAATCATCGTCAGTTTCCATTTTGTTCTGAAAATGTAATCAGATTTCTTTGTTCGACTTAGATTTAAATACCATTACATGATTCTTTTCAGCTTGGTTACTATAACTTGCAAAAGACAATTTTGATAGAGGGACATAGGATCGCTCATAGACATTGATTCGAATGGGAACCATTCAACGTTGATTCCAAAATAAATATGAATATAAATCGAAATGACAATATATAAGCAATTGACAAATCGAGGAAAATCATCGGTGGATGTGGACACCGTTTAAGGGAAATGCACCATTTAAGGGAAAACATGGACACCATGATGGAGGCACATATAGAAAAAAAGGATTGGCTACAAATTATTCGAATAGAGATCACATTCGTGATTTGTGACTCGTCTAGAAAGAGTCAAGGTATGCTAGCTTTTAAAGTTAAGTAGCTTGAGCAAAAGAAAATTACCAAAGCTGCTTAAGTTTTTTGAACAGTGTGCTATCTTTTGCTTTGCAGAATAAAACAAAGTACGTTGAGGATACTTGTACAAAAAAACTGTAGTTCATTAATGGTTTCCTATTATTCAAACGTGGCTGGTCTTTCTCTCATGTCTCTTTGATTTTTAAATAAAGTCATCATGCATCCCACTCAAATAATTGTAGATCCGTCACCATTTAGTTCTGATTATTGATTAGAGACACCATGAATTCGTCTTCATGAGTCACAAGTCACTAATGTGATCTCTATTTGAATAATTTGTAGCCAATCCTTTTTCGCTATACGTGCCTCCACTATGGCGTCCATGTTTTCCCTTAAATGGTGCATTGTTCTTTATGCAATCGACAGGAAAAGGAGCACGCTCGAAATGTACTCATCAATAATGTTGAACGACAAGAAAAATTGATGACGACTACAAAAGACGTTACAGTCGTCTAGTAGATAATTGTTGCGGATTTTTTCGGTAACTATCCCAGGTCGAACGATACGGGCCGTTGAGTGGACGCAGTTATACGGACCGACGCATCATTAAAAAAGGGCCGTATACGGCCGTATTTTCAGAGTATACGGCTCCGTATACAGTACTATTTCTGGGCACAGTAATAAAGGATCGTTTACTGTGAAAATACGGCCCTATTTTAATGATGTGTCGGTCCGTATAACTGCGTCCACTCAACGGTCGGTAACGGATATCCGTTTTGATTGACCTGGGATTGTATAACAAAATTAGAAGATTCTTCTGGAAAGTTTTCATTGCAGATTTTAATTAAGAAAATATACTGAATGCCTGTAATACACAATAAAGAAACCGAATATCATCTATGACTTCAGTATGAATTACCCAAATATTGCAATAAAAATAACGTTTCCCTTTTTTAGAGCATCACTAGAACTACAGCAGCATCTTTATCACCATTATTAAGTTCAACAACAACAACGAAAAGATCAACAAATAGTTCAACAACAGTGTTAGTAATTATAGCCTATTGACTTTATTCTTAATCATTTCCCTTTTCTTCCTGTTTCAGAAGACATCTCTTGCAACATCGAGATCAAAAGTTAGATCAACAGCTAGTTTTCGAAAAAATTATGGAATCCGGCTAAACCACCAAGAGTGGGTGTGGGAGTAAGTGTATTGCTATGGCTTGGTGTGGGGCTACGTTTGTGCAATGGGGTGCACGTGTGGGCCAGGTTTTCGGTGGTGGTCATGGTAGTGTTTGTGGGTGTGACGATGAGGGTGTGTAGTGTGAGTGAGAGTGAAGTTGAGGATCTAACTGATAACAAGTACCTACTCAAACTCCACACCCAGAGCCGTTGGCACACGCGCACTCCCACAGACATATGCGCACATCTACACGTACATGCAAACCCAATGACACCCACCGCAACCACACAATCAGTCACATTCACAGACGCACACTCATCCATCCACACAGCCACAATAAAACCACCCTCTCAGCATCAGCAAAACCCACAGAGCCAAACATTCATACTGACGCCCCCAACCACACCCATACCCACAACCATGGTTATTCACACACCAAAACCGACAACAGCAGACAGACGCAAACCCACACAAACCCAAATCCACCCACCTGCAGCCACACGGACACCCAGCGTCAGATCTACTTTACTTTTTCAAAGTGAAATAAAGATAAAGTGCCAGCCCTAGGGAGGATCCACATTTTTACCCTAAGCACTTCAACGCTTCGCTCAGGTCGTGTTTCACAAAACTATACACCGTACACTTCGGACATCCATACAATATCAAACTACTGAAAGAACTCTGTTCCCCTTTCCATCCCTCAACACTCAAACGTCTCTCTTCCTTGAATTTTTCATTTTAAACCAGATCTGGTCAGCTATTTTCACTTTTGGAAATTGCTTCCCCATTCGTTTCAGAATTTGTAGTATGCTACATGGATGAATTAAGCATTTCACACCAAAACAAAAATAGTTTGCCAAAACAAATTTAATGCATGTCACACAAGCAAATTTCATATATCTGTTCATCTCTTTTCCCAACTTCGAAGAAAACGTTCCCAGTTGCAGTTGATCGAAGACCACATCCCAAATCAACAAACTATAACATACATCTCTTCATCACCTTTGCTCGCTTCGCAGCAAACTCTACGGCTTACTCAGCGGACGCAAGATCACATGCCAAACGAACATTAATTACCAGACTACTTCTCACCTGTTTTGATCCTTTAGACGTAAAGGTTGAAATTTGATCGCCTAATTGAGTATCATGCCCCAAAGAAACTTTCATTATCAGACTTCTGTTCATCTCCTTTCCTAGTTTCGAAACATTCGTTCCGATTCGCTCAGCGAATCAAAGATCATACTCGAAAGGAATATTCGAAAAATACTTCCTTTCACCTGTTTTCCTGACTTAACAAAAACCGCTGCGCTTCACCCAGCTCATCACACATAATATCGAAAATGAACATTTGCTACGATTCTTCTCTTCACCTCTTTCCTAACTTTGAAACAAAAGGTTATGGCTCCTTAGCTGATCCAAGATCACATGCCAAGCGAATATTCATTACGATGGTTCAATTTACCTCCTCACTCACTTCGCCACAGATATTGCGATCGGCTCACCTAATCGAAGATCACATCCCAATGGAACATTCATAACGATGCTTCTAATCACCTCCTTTCCTCACTTCGAAGCACATCTTGGTATTTTATCAGCTCATCAAAGACCACACCGCAAAGAAATACTCTACAAGAGGCCTGCATCCTCCTTTTTTGCTCCCTTCGAAGCAAATGTTAAGATTTCCACAGCTGATCGAAAATGAAATCGCAAAGACACATTCACTAAAACACTTCTCTTCACACCTCTTGCTCACTTCCAAGCAAACGTTGCGACTCGCTTAGCTGAGAGAACATAGAACGACAAAGGAATATGCTACAAGATACTTCGATTCGCCGTCCTTGCTCATCTCAAAGCACACGTTGCGACTCACTTAGCTGATCGCAGATCATACGCCAACGGAATATTTATAACGATATTTCTGTTCATTATTTCGCTCACTTCGACGCAAACGTTGGCATTACTTCAGTTGATTCAAAGACCACAGTGAAAAGGAATGTTCAGCAAAATGCTTCTGTTCACCATTTTTCTTCACTTGGAAGCAAAGATAGCCACTCTCTCAGTTAATCCAAGATAACATAACCGAGGAGCTCTAATGAGAAGACTTTTGTTCATCGCTGTCGCTCACCTATAGGTAAACTTAGAGACCGAGACGCTCGATCGTAGATTATATGCCGAAGCAACATTAATTAGCAGACTGCTGATCATCTGCTTTGCTTGCTTCAAAGCAAACATTGGTTATCGGTCAGTTGATCAAAGCTCTCATGTCAATTGAATCTTCTCCATAATCCTGCTGTTTACGCTTTTCGTACCCTTCAAAGCAAACATTCCGACTAGTTCACAAGATCCAAGACGGCATGGCAAAGCGACAACATACAATATACTCCTTTTCATCGCATTTCCGCACTTGAAACAAAACCTTGCGACTGATTCAGCTGATCCAACACCTCATGGTAATGGAATATGAATCAGAAGGCTTCTTTTCCCTGCTTTCGCTGACATCCAAGCAAATGTAGCAACCTGCACCCCTGCTTCAAGATCAAACTCCAAAGGAACATTGATTACCAGACCACCGTTGATCCACTTTGCTCGCTTCGACGCAAACGTTGAGATACGTTCAGTTGATCGAAGGTCTCACGACAGCCGGAACTTTTCCAAAATGTTTCTTTTCAACTCTTTTGTTGACTTCGGAGGAAACGTTCCGACTGGTTGAGCTCATCGAAGATCACATGGCAAACTAGCATTCTACAAAATACTTGTGCTCACCTATTTTACTCAGGTCGAAGCAAGCGCTTTGACTTGCTCAGCTGATTCAAGATCACATGCGAAAGGCACATTCCTCAGAAGACTGCATTTCACACATTGCATTGACCTCGAAACAAAGCTGGCGACTCCCACTGCTGACTGAAGATAAAATGCTAAAGGAACATTGATTAGTAGACTGCTCTTCACCTATTTTTCTCACATCTAAACAAACCTTTCTACCACCTCACTTCCTCGAAGATGAAATGCCAACGAAACGTTCTCCAATATATGCCTCGTCTCATCTTATGGTCAATAAATAGCAAAGGTTGCGAGGAGTTCCCGTGATCAAAGATCACATGCGAAAGAAACCTTAGTCAATAGATCTGCCTTCAACTCTTTTCTTCATTTCGAAGAAAACAATGTGACACACTAAGCTGATCAAAGCCTACATCCCAAATGAATACTCTGCAATATACTGCTGTCATCTTATTTTTTTCCATCGAAGTAAAAGTTGTGTATGACTGAGACGTGGCCCTGTTCTGAAATTCTAGAATTCTAGAATTTTGTACTAAAATTTTATGAAATAATTTCATATTAGTATAGGATGAGTTTTAGAATTCTAGAATTTTAGAATAAATAGATATGTATTCATTTCATATTAGTATAGATGGAATTTTGGAATTTTAGAATGTACATGTATGGAATGATTTGATATTAGTATAGGTGGAATTTTTGGAATTCTGGAATTTAGACATTACTATTTATGAATTGATTTGAGATGGATATAGATGGAATTTTGGAATTTTCAGAATGGTTCTATTTTAGAATCGTGAAATTTTAGTGCAAGAAGAATATTTGAGTGAAGAGAAGTTTCAAAGAAGTCGTTTTTAAGAAGTAGAATATTAGTCTGAATAGAAATTTGGAGGATAGAAAGTAATACAAATTGCAAAATCTAAGAAGATTAACGATACGAATTGCTAGAGATAGTACTCGATTCACTAAAAGAAGCAATCATAGTGTATCTGTTATTCAAGTTTGGGATCGTGACTTAAGACGAAAATGAGCGATATCAGGAATTATGCAGGCAATGAATATTTGAACTGCTCCGGCTAATTGGATTTATGAATCTCAGTAAGAGTGAAATTTGTTGTCTTAGTGATTGTTTAAGTGGCGAATATGCTGTAAGGGGGAATACAAATGCTTGTGTTCTCAGTGTAGTTTATTTGGTTCTCAAGTATGGGAAATACAAATTCCAATTAGAAGATGCACTACGATGTGTTTCTGTCGGGAAAAAATGTATAGT
>OENT01001170.1:0-48094 GCA_900239685.1 Rotaria macrura | reverse complement strand
TGTCTCAGTCCTACAACAACATCGGTTCAGTGTATGCTAACATGGGGGAGTACTCGAAAGCACTCTCCTCGTTTGAAAGGTCAATTGAAATTCAGAAAATAGCTCTTCCTCCGAATCATTTAGACTTGGCTACTTCCTACGGTAACATCGGCTTAGTTTATTCTGACATGGGATAGTACTCGAAAGCCCTCTCATTGCATGAAATGTCACTTGAAATCCGGAAAATAGCTCTTCCTCCGAAGCATCCAGACTTGGCCCAGTCCTACAACAACATCGGTTTAGTATATTCTGACATGGGGGGAGCACTCAAAAGCGCTCTCATTTTATGAAAAGTCACTGGAAATCAGGAAAATTGCACTTTTTCCCAATCATCGAGACTTGGCCCAGTCCTACAACAACATTGGTCTAGCGTATTATAACAGGGGGGAGTAGTCGAACGCACTCTCATCGTATGATCGATCACTTGAAATCCTGAAAGTAGCTCTTCCGTCTCAGCATCCGGACTTGGCTCAGTCCGACAACAACATCGCTTTATTGTATTCGGATATTGGAGAGTACTCGAAAGCGCTTAAATGTTCTGAGAAGGCGCAGCTAATATTGACGGAAACACTTCCGTCTAATCATCCATTTATAGCACAAGTTAAACGAGACATCGAAAATGTGAAAAAGAAATTATAATTTTCTTCACTGTCTGATGACGAATAAAAACCTAAGAAACTTGTTTTCTCTTTTGTTGTGGGTTTTGAATAATCTGCGTGCAACTCGAGATGGTAGCTCGCGTACGCTCCATCAGGGAGACTCTCCGTATCCTGCTGAGTTGTGCAGTGGAGATAGCCGGCATTGGATAGGAAAACGTACATATTCGAAAGGATGACAAGTACAATTATGAACATCATTGACTTATACGAAAAAATCTGCCGATGATGACGATAGTCGCTTCTGCCATTCACCAGAATATGTATGCTCGTTGGTTCTGTCCTCTGCACGACCGTACGTGTGCCAAGAGAATGGTGAATATCCCTGGCAAGGTTAAGTTCTATTAGCCACCCTGAAAACTCGTCAGTTAAATTGGGTCTTTGTAACAGGAAGACCAAAAAGTAGAAGAATTTAACACGGAGAAAACGGAAGAGGAAATGCGAACAAACGGCGACGTTACGAGAAATGACGCACTGCAAGAAAATGACCGATAGAAAACATGAGAAGTACCGAGCACTTGATATCTAATTTGTCTTCACACATTCGATGTGTTTAATGTGATATCGGTCAACGGAATGTGTAAAAATATGAACAATATCGTGCTCTCTTCATTGATGTATGTCAGGTTCACCTCCATCATTCGTTAGCTAAATATTCAGAGTATCTAACGATATGCGTATTATGTAGTTGATTAAACACATTCGACCTCATCATACAATACGGTACATATTTTTTTTCACGAATAAATAGAGAAAAGATAGATATGTATATGCTACAGGGGAAATTAAAATACAGAGCTATTGAATAGCCCTAGGTGAGATTGAAATTTCAATTTCTCCTTAGGGCTATTAAATAGCCTTACATTTTAATTTCCCCTGTAACATCTATATTTGCAAAAAAATTTAAAAAAGACTTAGTAACTAAGTTATCTAAAATTTGAAATTCTTTTCACTCTTTCTTTGATATATATGAGAACAGGCGGCGGAGTGATTCCAGTCTATGGTAGGCTCAAACGTTTGGGAAAGTTGTGGCTGCCTATGTAAAAATCTAGGGTTCAAATGGATTGTCATGATCGTAGGATTTCGATTGATTTTTCTTTCTGATAATTGAAAAGTTTTCAGCTAGTTTTTATCAAGTTAGAGGGTGGTTTTTGTATGAAGTTTTAATCGATTATAGCCAGTGCCAAATCATACAATCCATAAAATTTGGATTATTTTTTACGATTATTTTTAATTGAAACAATTTCAAAATGGATTAAAATCTCATAATTGTAACGATTCTTTTAATCTGTTTCAAGCTACCCAGGTCGAACAGAACGATCCGTAAACGGTCGTATACGATGAGAACACGGCCCATTACGGCGTCGTATTATCCCGTTTTACCAAGGTCAGTAATACGGCCGTATGTTCTATAGAATACGATAGTATTACGCTGTCTTTACGAGGGTTTTACCGCGTATATACGGTGTCTGTGTACGTCCGTAATACTGATCTTATTAAAACACGATAATACGGCTTAAAACGGTTGTTTAACCGTGGAATACGATGTAAAAACGACCGTTTACGATACTGTTACGGTGGCCATTTTGATTGACCTGGGTAATTTCAGCCCTGATCTTTTATTCATTAATGCGAACGGGTTGAAAATTATTTTTTTTCACAGATTTCTTTATTTTTTCATGAGGAGCGTTATGGATTCTCTTCCTAGATATTAATTTTTCATCAGCATGAGAATTACCCAATGCATGATTGTTCTCAGTAGCGAAAATTTTTTCCAGTCTTGATTCTTTCGTTGAAAGAAAAGCATTACAGATGATTCATTGAGTTGATGGCGAAGTTTGTATTACTTCTAACGATGACATTTCTGTTCATACTCCTGACTTACCTTTAGTATCGCTTGAATTTTAAAACAAAATTTCATTAAAAAATGAACTTCCATTGAAACTAGTGAACTTTCTTTTTATTCTGAAAGAAAGATACCCAGGTCCGAGACGTACAGCGGGAACCGGCCGGATCCCGTGTTATTCCCACGAATTCCGGAAGCGGGTTTCCGAAATCGGTTCCGGCTTAATTCCCAGCGATTCCGGGCACCGGAGCGTATCCACGGATACGGTTCCCGTTTCCTATACCGGATCCGCCTTCGGAAAACACCGTTTCCAAGCCCAGACCACATACTGTCCAGATCCGACCGTTTCCGGACCGGATACCGATAGCGGAAAAAGCAATTTTCCCATCCGGAAAGAACACGGCTCAGATCTGACCGTTTCCGCTAAGCTCCCGAAAACTCATCTGGCCGCTTCCAAAACAGCGCTAAATACTCACAACTACTAAGTAAAGTCTCCGAACTTTGAATCCAGCTTTTACTTCTCTTTTAAACAAGCCTAAAACACACCAGAACATACCCTGGGAATAAATAAAATTCTAGTGAAACACTATACATTTCCCTCCAAACTCGCTTTTGTCACAAAAATAGGAATTTTCAGCCCGAAGACCTAAAACTCAGATTTTTAGACTTTGACAAACCGAAAACGATATGTGTAAGACAACCATACATGTTAAGCATCAGCGTTTTGAGACTTTCCCGAGTCTTCAATCAAGGTAAGTGACGCTTCTAAAGTCTCTGAAGGCCCTTTCATTTCAAAATTTTTATTAAAAAATCTCGAATCCAAATTAATGCTCCGAAACCAATAACAAATTAAGTAACTAATCTCAAATTCTCAAGCGACCCCATGAAAACACAGTAAACTATCCCGGTGATGGACATCGTCCTTAAATTTAAGGAATTAAAAAAAATCCCAAAAAGACCTTTAAAGGTCTTT
This sequence comes from Rotaria macrura, assembly GCA_900239685.1. Taxonomy (NCBI): domain Eukaryota; kingdom Metazoa; phylum Rotifera; class Eurotatoria; order Philodinida; family Philodinidae; genus Rotaria; species Rotaria macrura. The sequence goes on along the minus strand of OENT01001170.1, from coordinate 44,580 downwards.
TTTTGTAAATCGATGATTTGTAGATCAAGGAACGACATAAATGAGAATTTCTTTCGCTGGAAAGTCTTAGAATTTGATTCTCTACCGATTCCACGAAAGAAATTCGAAAAAATCCTTAAAACAAAGGAAAAAGACAAATAAATCTTAAAAAAGACCATTAAAGGTTTTTTTTGTGTGAAATGCTGATTCGGGTATTTAGGATTGGTATAAATGAGAATTTAATATTTCATGTGATTTTTTTTCAAGCGGAGGCCTGATTTTCCAAGCATACTAATCTCAATAAATCTGGTCGGAAGACGGTCGTTTCCTGCATTTTCCCATTTGTTCGTTATCGGGGTATTGTTTTTTCCGGTTGGATCCGGGCGGAACTTGCCATAGTTCCGGTATGTTCCTGGATGATCCGAGTTATTTCCATGAAATTTCTGGTTGCGGGAAGTTGTCGGAAAATCCAGGTTCCGGGTACGGATATTTCCGGCCGGAATACTGCTTCCATGTTTCGGTGGTTTTTCCGGCCGGAAATACACCGGAACCGGCTGGAAGAAGCCGGAAAACATCCCGTTTCCGGCGGGATCCGGGCTCCGGAACGAACGACCTGGGTATATTCTGATGTTGTTTTTCTGATATTGGTATACGAAAGGAGTAATGCTATTCAACAGTGTAACAATGTAGTGAAAACCCGAGAATTTTATCTTGGTTTTACGATTTCGGTTATTGACTCAATTGGAACCACTGACAGACGATGGTTTGTTTCGAATAAATCGCTAAACATTTTCCGTTTTCTGTGAAATTGGTAACATTCAAAAATCATTTTAAATAATTAGAATTTCTAAAACAAATTCAACTATCTTAAACTGAAAAACAAAATTCGAAGTCAACATAATTGGATGTCAGCAACATCCAATAAATACATCAGTGAGTACAAGCTAGAAGTAGCTAATGTATGGGTTGACCTTCGAAAAATATGTCATGGGTCAGAAGAATATGAAGCATAAACAATAATAGAAAATTTTTATATTTTATCGAGTCTAACAAGTTGTTTCTAGGGTAGAGTCAAGCTTCGTAAGCCTACAGGCTCCGCCTCCTATATGTATGAGTGAATTACAAAATCATGATACGGTTTCTCCGAATAAAATGAACTTAAAAAAGAGCAAAGAAAATTATGATTTTCATGATTGCTCTATGTCGAGAGAAGAATATAAATAAAATGAGCAGACCCCACAGCTGTTGCGGAGGTACGAAAAAGAAGGATTATTTCGAAATTTACTGTCCAACAATAAAAATAAAGACAAATCAAGTGAAGACCGAGCCGAACCTGCACGTACACAATTAAGTTTTAGATTGCAGGTTTGTTCTTATTAAAGCAGCCTATGCATCCAATAATACTACGCAAAAACTATCTCAAACTAATTCAAGTATACAATGGCTTAGCCTCTAGTACTCACTGCTGAGAGAAGATTTTGGGTATCATTAAAATATCAGTAGTATATTTGTTTCTGTATAGTCTTTCGAAGAGATAAAAGATCGCTCTTCAGCAAGTTTGAAAGTAGTGGTGCCGATTTCAGAAGATTGTTGTTTAATTTGACTTCTGTGAGCCACAAACTCTCTCTCACTACACTAGAACATATACTTGTATAAGACAGAAAACAAGGAGAAATTAAACAGATAATATTGATCATGGAATGAGAGAGAACGAATATTAACTAGAGTAACGATAAAAGATATAGTAAATAATCAAACAGAAATAGGACGATACTTTTCGTAAAATAAAACAAAATCTAATACTCTATGAATACTTTATTCAGAATGTAAAGTTTTAAGTGATCGATTCTTTTATCAGAATGATTTCATCCATCTCTCTGTTATTCAGAAGTCTTAAACAATCCAAGTTCTCCTTTCCTCAGCGAGCAGGAGTCGAGCTGATTCGATTACAAAGAATTAAGACAAATTTACGTTGCTCTTCTTTCGAGCTTTACACTTTTGTAAGATCTGTTATTTTCACGACTAAGTATTTTTGTTATTGTATATCGATAGGAGACGATGCTACTTCATTTAAAACTATTATGTATAGAATATATCGACAAGAAAGACTGGAGATTTCCAATTGTCTACGAAACTTACAATCATAATTTTAACCCAAAGTCGATGCAATGTTTACTGAATTTCTTGCGTCAATTTTTGTTTGTTAATCATCAGCATTGCATCAAACTAATTTCAGAAACGATCGACAAGTATCATCAAAAATATCATATGACTTTGTTTATTTAGACTTGCTCGATGAAGAAGTTCAAGATAACCTGTATAAAGCGATAGCGGACTATATGAAGTCAGCGGAGCATAAATTATACTGAACGATAATGTTTTATATTTTATTATTCTTTCGTACTTTAAATTACTTTCACACTGATCAAAAACTAAGGCGGTATTCTACTACGTCTATATGCATTGCTTGTTTGTTTTTAATATGCTTTTAAATAAATTTCTCTCGTATTATACAAACAATATTGAGTTCCAAACATGTTCGTTGAGCTCATATTCCGATCAATAATTATCTTATGTTTCAATTGAAACATTAAAACATATTCTTATGTTATCGATTTTTCTTTTTTTCTGTTTTATAACTATTCTACTGCTGCTTTCTCATTTCTTTTCGCTTTAATAATCATGAATAACAAAGAATCTCGGAATGGGAGAAAACATGGCGATGTAAATTTTTACACAATATTTAAATATTAGCGATTAATCGTTCCTATGATTGACATTCAATGGATATATGTAAACATTGGTGTTCAAAAAATTTGCAACGAATAGTGCAAATTAAAGTTTCAATATAAGATGTCATGTACACGTCATTTGTGTTTTCACTCGTAAAATGGCTTTATAGAATGTTCTTTTCGGTCAATACTAGAGTTTTGATGAACTTAGAGCGAGTTCATATCAACACTACGTATTATTTATTCGCATTAAACTGAAATACATGTTATTATTCATTACTGAAGAAATAACTTTCATTATATGCTCGGAGAAGAATATGTTGAGACTTGTTTAATTGCAGACCAATGTGTATTGAATGACGTTGCAAATCCCACTATATTCTCTCTTAACAGTAGAGGAAGCTTCATGATAACGAGAAATGTCTCGATCTTTGATTTTAACAGAGAGTACATCTTGTTGTGTGCATCACAACTATGATGTTAAATAATTAATATTGTTTCTTAATGAATCAAATATTTAGAAATTTTAATATATACTCAAAATGCAATTGAGCAGCCGACTAGATTGGAAGAGGACGTATCATTATTGCAAATGTTGTAAACTTCTCCATGCCTATATAGTACGATTGATTTTTCTCGAGCGTTTTTAGTTTTATTTCAAGAGAAAAAAATATTCAAGATCACTGAGGAATATATGAGTTGGAAACGAATCTTGAACGTTAGGAACAATTCATCATTGAAGTTTTTAGTCAGTTGTCAGTCTGGAAAATATTCCACAGATAAACTATGAAAAAGAACAATGAATTCGTGATATTCTTCACTCTTAATCTTACTTTTAAATTAGAAACCATCTCACTGGAATAGAAACTCTACGTTTGACTTCACTTATCCACATTTTCATCAAATTTGAAGTCAATTGATCATTTGTCTAATGAAAAAAAAAGTTAAGAAAAGTCTTTTATATGACGACGCACGTGAAAAGCGTGTTGGTTATGTTCGTTAAGAGTGATCCATTTACACTCAGAAAAACAGTATTAAATCCAGATATAAACTTTTTAAAAATTGAAAAAATATCTAAAGTCGGTTTTACCACTTGAAATTCCATATTAATTCATTTCAGATAAATTTAACTTTGTACAAGTGTCTCTATAAATTAAAGTAACCTTATCTCTCTCTGAGGTATTCTATTAAAAGCAGGTGGTTGAATCAATAAGATCGAAAAGCTCTAGCCCATCATAAGCGGGAAGTGGGTAGGTTTCAATAGTCTTCAGCTAGAAAAGATAAATTTTTGAGTAAGTTCGATTAAATGTGAAAGTTCTTTTTATTATTGTTTAGTTTTTATTCTTCTGACGGATGATTCATTGTCATAAGATAAGATGAGTCTAAATTGTCTTTACGACCCACTCATTCACAATGGCGTATTGGTTAGATTTTGACATTTATATTGATATCGAGTTTCTAGTTCGTAATATGAGAGAGTTGAGTTAGTTTTTTGAGATTTCTGTTTAAAATTGTTTTTAAATTTTACAGATATTTGAATGGCATTACTTCTGTCGTACACTAATATTAGCCAAACAGAGTCCGATTATGTCTTTCTTTCAAAATAAAAAACAGAAATCGAAGAACGATTTCAAGGAAAATTCGTCTTCTGTTGAAATTTAAATTATTCTCAAGATAAAATAGAACATCGTCAGAACCAACAAAAACTTCGATACAATATATACGTCTGATTTTTCTTGAAACTATCAATTGTAGAAAAACATTTTTATTTACTTTGCGTCGGAAAAAAATAACACTTTAGATAATAATTTCACTTTTACAGCAATAAAAGCTTACAATAAAACCTAAAATGTTTCCCATTTTATACACTCGAAGGAAGTCACTTCGCAAATGACCCCGTACCCATAAAAATACATTAGAATTGAAATCAAATTAATCGTGAACAATTGAAAAAATAAAATTTCATTGAATAATACAATTATTTTTGATGATAATCAATTGCAGTTGCATAAAGAATTTGAACTTTAGTTAATGTTCCTCCGTTATACATCAAGATTGGTTTTCATCAATTAAATTAAGTTTTTCTATAAATTTTCAATCGATTATAATAATGAATACTAGTAAGAATCAATGAAATCTGATATTAAAATCATAAGATTATAACTCAGATTGATAGTGTTTTAGTCAGTTGCAGTAGGGAGACTTGATTTAACTGCAATCGTTCTGCCACCTATGTTATTAAAGATATGTTTGATGACTATTCTAATATGACTAGAACAGAAGACGAATAGGCAAGACTTCTTTAAACGTAATCTTTTATTTCATGATTAGATTTCAACGTAAAAATATAACATTCTCTGCTCATTTATTATCTAGCCTTTTCAAAACATGTACAGTATAATCGGTCTGTAGTGGACACCTTAGGAAACTTTCAAAGTGTCTACTTCTCAGAGGCTTTCAATTTTTTTTTCATTCGTAATTACTAGAGAGATTGAAGAATACCAAAGTATCTTTTTGTATATCATTTTGCATATAAGACGTTTTGAGCATATTTTTTATTTCATAATCTCTTTACAAATAACTTTATAAATACAATCTATTGAAAATCACATACTAAAACCTAAATATATTAAACCGCTCCGTTTCTGCACAATTCTCTGAAAGTCAATTAATTAACAAAAACAATAGAAAATTATTTTTTTGTATAAATTATTAAAAACTAGTTAAACTTCATCAAGAGCTTATGAAAAGTCAATTATACTACTTTGTTTAGAAGCTTTCGAATCAAAATGAAGATTAAGTTTTTCTTTGAACCAAAATTGATGAAATCTTCGAAGAATATCGAGAGCCTCAGGAAAATTTAGTGATATATCATCTTCAATTGGGTTCTCTTATTTTCTATTCTACTTTGAACTGATTTCCTTTATATTTCCTTCTGTGGTATTCACTATCTGCTCTTTCATCGTTTCAGTTCAGTCTTCATTTTAGCACTATGAGTGCATATATGCATATGAGTGAATCGTAACTTTTTTGTGCAATTGACAAGAAAGAATGAAAGTGCTTCCAGAGAAATTTTGTTTGTAATCCTTCACTGAGTCTGTGGTAAAAAATTCCAAACTACCTGACTCGTCTTCGCTGAGATACTCGAGTCTTAACTTCGGCTTTTCGACAAAAACATTTTTTTAGAGAAAATTGTGTCAAATATGAATCTAAAGCACATATTTGACGTTTCATTTTGAAAACCAGGTCACAGAGGTCCGGCTCCTAAAATTTTAGAAGAAAATTTTAAATCTCTAGATAAAGCAAAAAACTGTGTGTTATTTCAGATTTCAGTTTTAAAATCTGATGTTTTGCTAGAAATAGCTTCCAAATGGTTTTAAATGATTTTAGTTAGACTAAGCACGTTATCATACGTCGAAGAGTATATGGCAGTAATACTTTCGCTCGACATCAGCTTGAAAATCGATAAGCAGAAACGAGTTCTACATTTTGAGGTATAATGTAAAAGTCTCCCTGAAAATAGGGAAACAAAGAAACAATCGATGATATTCTTATTTTGTTTTTCACGCTTCATCTTTCTGTTGTGACAGTCTCACTGATTTTCTTCAAGTCGTTCAGGAATAAAAGGTAAAAAATATTGAAAGACTGGGCCTGCAATGTGAGTAACAATTAAAGCTTTGCGTCCTTCTGACCTGATTTTAAAAACTTTTATCACAATTATTGTCAGATAGCTTCGTAGCATTTTTTAAGGTCTATCGTTCAACCGTTTTGGGTTTTTTAAAGAGAGGTGTTCCTTATCCACTCTATGATCGCTTGAAACCGGGTCTACACTTTGACCGTAAATCTGATTTCGTCCTAATCGCACCGGAAAAAGGACAAAAGGAAATGTAAATCATATGGGTGGATAGAGGAATAGATTCTACACAAAATGCACTGTTCACATTATTCCTTTTCTTCTTTCATTCCTTAAGAAATCTCATTTTATACCGATGACGCATAAAAAAGAAATGGTTTTTCAGACTTCCCATTCTCATATCTCAGTCGAGTGATGGACCATTCAACTGAAACGTTATATGGTAGTAGGAAAGCCAATAAGGAGTGCGAAGGAAAAAACTTTGATACCGTTCCCTAAGAACTGGAATTACAGAAAAAAGGTTAAAAAGATTGAATTGTTCGAAAGTTACGATATGCTGCTGTTCCTGGAAGGACATTTACAATAAAAAGAGCGAGCGCGTCAATGATCACATATGTGTTTTATTTATGTATCGCTGAAAATAATAAGCGAATAAGCAATGCCATTTTTTTATCAATCGTGACTGTTGAGAAGATGTGAAGAATGAATTAATAATCAACTAGTAACATAGCAATTCCATTGAATGAATAGATAGAACAGGATAAATGTTTATGTTTCGAAGAGAAATGCTGAAATATATTGTTCGTTGAGCGAAGTAGAAAGCAAAATGATTAAATATGTTTTTCGTTGATAGAAGAGAGTTCTCAAATAAGATTTAAGTATAAAGCATTGTTACATTGTCTATCTGGTTAAGCTCTATACTCCATCTATATAATTTCCTCCTAAAGGTTGCTTCATTCATAATAATTATATTGTGTAATGAGTTAAATCAATAATTCAATTGATGAAATGCTGAGAATGAATAAAAGATTCAATAAACAAATTATGCCTAAAAGAATAATGAAAACGGAAGCTAACGAGCTATATTAAATTTCGTACTGGAAAATATTTGCGACACTGTTGATACGTTCAACAGTCGTATCAATACATCTCGATAATAAGAAAGGTGATAATTTTAAAACAAATGTTGACGTTCAGTCCTGTGCTTGACAATTTAAAGTCTTCAATAGGTGATCTCACTAATAACTTTTGTAACTATTGCACAATAAAAATTTTATTGAACGTTCGCCATATCATAAATCTTGAAGTATACGCACCATGATCATAGTAAGGGCGAGTTTACTATTCTTCTTCGTCCTATTTCCAAAACATTCACTGACAATATTTCGATGATGGACTACATTTGCTTGTGTGAGTGCATTGACTCCAGTTTTGATTTCCGAATTCAGAGCTTGCATTGAAAATAATTTGTAAACTGGAGTACAGTTAACTGTCTCAATATTTCTTCTTGTTACTTCCTGTGCTCCTAATAAGAACATATTCAACTACTATTCTTAAACTACCGTAAATAAAACATTTATTTTTCGAGCATTTATTCCAAGAAAAACTTCTGTACTGATCAACTAATTATATGTATAAAATTGATATTTCTACATCGATCTTGAAGCAAAAAGGAATTTTCTACGGGATACAAAAAATGACTATTACTAGGAATATGTATAGTTTAACATAAATAAGAAAAGCCATACATTTTACAGAGTTTGAGAAATTTCGCACTCTGGTTTCTTTATTGTGCATTCTTTCACTTTATTTCAATGTGCTGTTATGTCTTCTATTTGATGAAGATCTGTGGCAATAGGAACTATATCTCAGCTTTAATTTTTAATAAAGGTAAATGAGACTCACTAATAATAATACAACTCGATCGACAGTTCTATAGATTTTGAAATACAAATATTTGCATTGAAGTGTCGGTTGCATATGATAGATAATTGATCATGTAATTTATCGACTCGAAGTTTTCAATTCGTGTTCAACTCTTGATGATTCGTGCATAAAGATCTAAGAAGAATGAAGAGTTCAATAAAGAATTCACTCCTTATACATTACGTCAATCATATAAATATTTGGTGTAAGCATTTCTCCCATGGAATCATGCGTGACCACATTTCAGTAGTTATACGGTTGAGGGGATATTTTCAATTGTTTGCCTTGTTTATCATTTGTATCAAATTAATATGATTCTCAGGAAAAAATGCAACTTATGGAAATTCATTTTTCTTGCTCTATTCGTTCCTCGTTCACTTTCGGTTCTATGAAAGACTATCGACTTCATTCTATAGATGAAGTAATCAATTACATTATGTTATTGTTCTGGTTGATTCGAAAAGAGAAGATGACGCAGGCTAACTCATCTACGAAATGTTCTTTAACAAAGAAGACAACATCAGTCAGTAAATGACCAGAGCTCTTCAAGTGTATTACTAATAGAGCCGTTCGGGTTCAAGACTTTCGAGACTCGGACGCGACCTCAAGTTTTACCCGGGTTAGGGTCGGACCTGATGAAGTCTACCTACTAATTTTTACATTTTGATTGTGATGATGCTTTAATTCAGTAAGAATCATATTATAAGAGGCAGCAATTTATATTTGTCTACTAACGATGTTAAGGAAGAATCAGATACATAGAAGCTATCTCATAACGGCGAATTTTTCTACTGGATTATTGTAACAAGAGAAATACGTATACGTGAGAGTTTCATCCAATCTAGTAGAATTCAGACAAATGTTTCTGTAATACAATAAGTTAAACCAAATCAAAGATTACTTCCTCGAAATTTTGAATTGCATATCCTTAAGTTCTGAAAATATGACTCCGCTTAATGAAACATGTCAGACATGTTAGTTTTTGACGACTACTAAGTCACATTTGAACTAATTGAATTTTCAACCTTATTCAGAGTTTCCTCTGTTTTTTTTTGGATTTTTTTTCACAAAACATAAACAACTTGCAATGCAAAGCTAACTTATACATTTCTATATCAAAAGGATCCGTGCAATAAACATGATTTTATGCATGCTTTAGAACTTTAGTTTATGTTTAGAATTTTGCGTTAAACTATTATTCATCATGGAATAGAAACAAGATGAGTAAGAAGTGTCATATGAAATTTAAAAAAAGAAAAATTGATTGATTATTCTTCGAATAGTTTTCTTTTTTAATCAAGATCATCATCTGTGTGATATACTGAACCTCGGCTCTATCTTATTCTTTAGTTTGATGATTGCTTTCGTAGATTTCATTCGATCGAAATGAACAAAATTTTTAATCCAAAGAACTGAGTTATCGAACATTTGAATCTACTACATTAAGAATGTTGTCGTCCTGAAAATGTTTCTTCCTCCTTTGAACTAGTGACGGTATATCAAATACTTACACTTATGTTCGAATTATTTACTCAATAATAGTTTGAATTCTCTTTTAGCATGTATTGTTAAAAATTCATATCCACTCTAAAAATGATTGTCACATGTTGAAAATATGGAAACATGAAAATAGATGCTAATCTTACGAGTTTCATATTCAAAAAAGTAACTACAAAAAAGAAAAACTACAAAACAAACTGACTTCTAAGTTCTAAACAAAAAGGAATACAACAGAGACAAAAAAATATTCGACATCTCCCTAAGACTTTCATCTTGTCAGACTTGTGATTGAAACGGTGGTGACATAACATAACGATCATCAAGAATTATTGAGATAGGTGATCGTACAGGTACAACACCTAGTTGAGTACTATCATGATCATCAACTAATCTTTCTTTATGATCATGAATACGTCGAGGTAAACTATTAATACGAATTTGCCGTTGTATAAACCAATGATTCCACATTGCATGAATAAGTTCACCAACAAGAATACTATTTGTATTGGTATTTACAATACGTAATCTCAATAATACAAATATGACAAAAGCAAATCATACAGGATAGCTCAAGAAAGTTTAAACATACAATAGAATACCATCCTGTCGACAATATTGATCAATAAAAGTTTGAAGGAGTTCAATATCACATTGTTTCGTTTTATTTTCCGAATAATTTTCTATATGATTGGCTTTCAGAAAATAAAGAATAAAATTTGTTCTTGATTTTAGCGTAAAATAATAAAACCATGTAACTAGACCGTAGATAGAAGCAATAGAAACAAATGTAAGCCAAAACCAAATTAATAAGAAGATCTAAAATGTTTCGTTTTTAAAAAAGAAGAAAAGACAAGCATCGTAATAAAACTAATTCTCTACTTTTTCATTATAAATATTGATTGGTAATAGACACTGAACCTCATATGTCTGAATATTGTCACCTAGTGTTCGTAGACTCAATTGACACATAGTTACACGTGGAAATATTTCAACAGCTTCTATGTTTTGACCATAGAACCATTTTCGTAGAGCTTCAAAACCATATAAATGAAATCGATAACCAAGAAAAAAATTCAAAAGTAAAAGTTGACCCAGAGCATTAATTATATAAAGTAATTTAACAAGAATATAAATAAAAGCTAAATAATTTCCAGAATGCTGACCCAAACTACAGCATGATAGACATGGAAAACGCCTCCATGTACTACATCGAATCAAATTAAAACAGAGGTGTTTTCGATGAAAAACGATATGGCTATTAGTAGACTTACATAAATCCATAATGATAATCACGATGATATGCCAATGTCTGATCGATATGTTCAACTAATGCATTCATCGCATCTTTTCGACTTTCACTGTTTAATGGATCCATATCTAGTATGATATTCGTAATAATCTTTATATCAATACCATAATTGCGATTTATTTTTCGCCAAATAAAGCCAGGTATATAGAAAAATATCATCATGATGAATAGAATAAACGGTACCCATTGATAATATGGACTAAAAGAATAGTAATACATGAAAAACGATCTAGTTATGTTATTTTTGTTTTCTTTTTGACATACTTACATTTTTTCGGGTGCTGATTGATTTCGATTAGGAAGCGCTTTATCGAATGGTAAGTAATAAGAGGAACTAATCCAACAAACCCAATTTATATAATCGATTTGATATGTACTATCGACCATTCGTGTAAAACAATGAATTGGATTGTTAACGAAATATGTTGTTGAAACAATGATGAAAGATATACCGAAAATAATCATCGAATATTTTCGACTAAGTCGATCAAAAATATCGTCATTTCTTATTTTTGGTAAACCAAGTTTGTAGAATGCATCAACTATAGGATACAGCATTTTTAAGAGTACAATCTGCTATCGATCACCGCAATAATTTCGATATGACGAAAAGATTAGAAAAAAACGTAGCGAACTGTTCAGTCACATGGCTTGTCTCTTTTTTTCTTTTCCTGTGAAGCATGTATATTTGTTTTGTTTACCTCCTATTAGACCATTCAACAAATGATTAAAACTATCATTATGTACTAGAAATGAAATTTTCTTCGTTGAATACATTCATTATCTGCTACATCGAAATTTTATTATTATCACTACATGCCAAAGAAATAGAAGAAACATTAGCAGAGGAGCATATCAAGATTATTAATCTAAGTAGGTAGATATCAAGTTCTCAGCAATTGAACATACAAATAAGCAAAAATGAAATCATACAAAAATGAGAAAACGAAAAGAATCAAAGCAGCATTCTCATTTTCTGTTTTAATTTAAGGATTTATCGAGTCACTATTTTAACTTATTTTTTTTTATTATGTAAATATTTATGATAATATGCCTGACATAGGCGACAGCAATTTTTCATTTCCATCGCCAGCACCATTTTGTTTCACTGAACCTCTAACACCTAAGCCAATGATTTGACCACCATTATCCGATTCTGGTGATGCATCCGAACGTATTTGTGGCATTATTTTCCAATTATCCCATAATGCACATATAACTTCACCAGCGATAACATGATTTGTATTCTTCTTAATTATTCGTAAAAGTAATAAGCCATCTTGTCGGCAATAGTGATGAATAAAATCGTCAAGACATTTAATCGGTGTTTGATCATTACTCGAATGGAAACCCATTGTTGACGATGATGTCGATGATCTTGAATATGCTATGTCATTTACTTGTAAAAATCGATGTATAAAATTTTTTCGTGCATATGCTGAGAAATAATACATCCATTTAATCAAGCCGTAAATTGATGCAAGCGCAACAAAGGCAAGCCAATACCAAATGAATATGAAGATCTAAAATTTGTTCTATTTATCAAAAGAAAAACCAAACATAGGAAAGAAAATGTTTCTCTACCTTTTCATTATAAATATTAATTGGCAATAGACATTGAAAAACATGGCTCTGAAGATTATCACCGAGTGCTCGGATTGAAAATTCACACAATGTTACACGTGGAAAATGGTCAACAATAGATAGCTCTCGATTTTTCAGCAGACGTTTTATTAATTCAAAACCGATGGCATTAATTTTGTTGCCCATAAAGAGGCTTAAAAGAAGCAATTGACCAATAGTATTACCAATATAAAGTAATTTAACAAGCACATATGTGCATACTAAATAACTGCCAGAATTCTGACGTATCATAAAAAAACGTAATGGACCCACACGTCGACAAAAATTGTACCTAATGACATAGAAGATAAGAAAAAGAATAGTTGAATAATGAGAAAAATAAATGTGAGAAAAAATAAACAAAGAATCACATACATAAAACCGTGATCATAATCTCGATGATATGCCAATGCTGTATCAATATGTTTAGCTAAAGATCGTACGGCTATTTCTCTTTTTTCACCATCCATTTGATCCATGTCATTAACCATTTTTGTAATTAGCTTTGTATTAATACCACATGATTTGGTTAGATTACGCCATACAAAACCAGGTAAATAAAAAAGAAACATCATACACAGCAAAATAAAAGGAACCCATTGATAGTATGGACTAAACAAGAAGAAAACACAAGATAGAGAATGAAGAAATGGATTTAATGAATTATGTATTTCTGTCTCTTTATTTTCTTAGTATAACATACATTTTTTCCGGCCGTTTTTCATCACGTGTTGGCAAAGATTGCTCAAATGGTAAATAATATGAGGAACTTATCCAACAAACCCAATTCACATAACCAGCATGACTGCCAGGAATACTGTCCAGAAAACAATTTATTGGATGACCGACAAATTGTGATGAACTAACAATTAGAAATGATATACCGAGCACTATAATTGAATATTTACGACTTAGTCGATCGTAGAAATCATCATTCTTAATAGCTGGTGAACCAAGTTTACGAAATGCATCGGTAACTGAATAGAGTGACATCTAAAAACAGAAGCTAATGAATTGAAACACAGTTTCATTAGTATCTCAAAAGTGATATCATTTGCACATATATTTATTTATTTTTTATATAAAAAAGTCAGATTTCAAACAAAGATATTAAAAAGAAAGAACAATGAGCGAACAGAGAAATCCACAATAGAAAGAAATAGCTGATGGACGAGAGACGACAGGTCAGCACTGCACATTTTTTTCTCCTTTTCTTCCGCTTCTTCTTTTCTCTTCATCAGTACAATAAAGATAGACGGCGCCATGTCTACCATGTGAACACATCTTCTCCATAGGATGAAAACATGGTTGTTCTATATACATGCATGTATGCGTAAACATTTACAAATCAACCAATCAACGAAGGAAGAAGGATCGACTGACCGGTGACTCGTTCTCTTCGTTGTCATTCAAACTATAATAGAGGACGAGAGGTGTTCTCTAGCTATAGTGAACGTTTCGAAATTTGTTCTCATTCTCTCATTCTTCTCACTATATCGCCGTAGTTATAATTCGCTTAAGCGGGTCAGTCCACCAGCCAATGGTGATTCATTACGTACTGCGATATACGGTGCGTAACAGCAAGTGGCAACCTCGTTCTTCTCTCTATCGCTTTGCTTGCTTCTAATGCATGATTCAATTGCTTGTTACGAATGAAGAAGATCCGAATACGAAAGAATTTATAAATATACTTTGGTTGCAAACATTAATGTGAAACAGAACACTTGCAGTACACGAGACAGAGAAACTCCTATAGATCGTTCTTAGTAAATGGAATTATTTCAATATGAATTGTAAAGAATGCATGAGTGAAAAGATATCGTTCAAGTTCTTGATTGTTGAAAATCAATGAATCGATTGCATAACTTTCAAGAAACAGAACAATTTATTCGATTTTTGGCATAGAGATTAATTTAAAGAAGGTGAACCGTATCGAGTAATTAAGATACTAGAGAATTGTACCGATTTTATCTATTGCAATCATCAATTACTTGTCGATTTGATAGAACGAGAAGACAGCAACTGCAGAAAAATGAACACTATTTAATGGAAAGATGATTTGTGTGCATCACTAATGAAATAAACATGACATTAATCAGAATAGTTATTAGCAGAAAAAGAAAAAATACAAACAGAAAACGATGACATTAGACATTACTTTCTGAAATCTTTCAAGATTCAGTTTATATATCAATCTTATGACTTAGGAAAGTAATAACAGTGTTTTTTGAACAATATTAAATATGATAGAAAGGTTTACCTTGTAATTCTAATCAATAAACTAAAGTTTGGAAAAATTCCAAAAATGGTATCTATAAATTTAAAACTTATTGAAAAACTAAAATTCATTTTTAATCATTCAAAGTGACGACATCGTTCAATAGCTCTTACCATACTTGCTACTTTTCTTTGATCGATGTCACACTAAACAATAAGACCATGTATGTAGTAACTAATGCTACTGGTTGTGCATGATATTATTATTCTCATTGTTGATGTTGAGGCGGCTGAAAATGAGAAGAAAGATATAGGATTCATGATATTCAGATTTAGTGATGGCATTTCGCTAGAGGATGGTAAATGTGGAGTATAGAAAGAGTGTGAGTACGTGTCTGACCGTGAATTGTGTCGAACAAAAGAACGAACAGCAGTTTATAACAAGAATCTTTGATATGTATATGCTTATTAGACAAGCATATTGATATCTTTGAAAGGGAAAAAGAAAAATTTTGATAACAGTACATATTAAAAAATTTCTGTTTTCTGTCTTAACATATTAAAAATATGTGAACAATTCAAAAAATAAACTCTATAGATTCAAACTAAAATAGACAATCAATCAAGAAGATAAATGAATGATTTTGTTTATTCATCAATTGTTTTATTTATGATAGAATTGTCAGTTATGATCTCGTATAGAGATCTTACTCGACATTGTCGCTTGTTTGCAAGAGCCGAATGAACTTATCAATTTTTCAAATGTTCTCCAATAACAAACATCTTTAGTTGTTTTGCAGATGTGACGTAAGCATTTGAAAATGAGGTTGAATAGATTGTATCATCTCGTTCTCTCTTAGATTTATATTCGTGATTATGTTGTTATCATCTGATTCACTCGTTTTCATTTATTTTGACGTTCGAGTATACTTTGTTCTTTTTAATGAATGTTATTACAATCTTAAATAATTATCGAAGCTTTTGGATAAGAATAAGTAAAATGTTGTGCATAGTATCTCTGTTATTCCATCATCTTTTTTCAATATGAATAATGTATTAAATATGTCTGAATAAATGATTTTCTTCCGACATCATATAGGGAATTTCTATTAATGTGTCTTCATGCATAAATCTAAAGAAGTACACGTATGTTGTCTTTCTTTTTCTTTTTTATTTTTCCTTCTGTTTTTGTACGGTGTCATTTAATTTTGCGAGTATTTTTTGTCTGCGATTTCCTCTTGCGTTTTTAAGTTTCTATTTTTGTCTGCTATTATTTTAGGCTATGATGATTGGTTTTTCTTCATGCTAACTACACGTGAATTTTATTTTGATTTTATTTTCGAATTTATTATGTCGTGCAATTTATTGAATATGAATCGTATAATTTTATTCAAATTTACTTCTTGACAACAGCTGCTGATTTTTCATTCTTACGAATACATTTCGGAAGATTCTCTTGCATTGAAGATAGTTTTATTGGATATGAACCTTGTTCAGGATCGTTCATTGATGAATTCGAAACGTAGCTAATAGATTTCAATTTTCATTGTCAGTTTCCATGGTAATGACATTATTTTTGAAGCGGTGTTTGAATGAACGACGCCTGGTTAAATTCCACGTAAGTATCTGGTAGATCGAAATCCTAAAATATTGATTGAAAACTTGCATTGGTAATAATTCAAATTTCTCCAATCTGGCGTATTGTATTTGTTATAAATTCACATCACACTGCCAAATATAATTGAGTATTGTTAACTACTGGAGATAAACATTTGTCTTTTTTGTTATAGATATGACATTTTCGACTGATCGCTTCATGTTTTCTGATCATTTTTTAACTTTTTTCGTTGCTTTTACTCGATGGAATACGATTACTGGATTTGAGCCTGTAAGTAATACGTAAGAGCAGTAGAAAAAAAAACTCTTATTCTATGAGAGTTCTAGCGTTTGTTAGTTAATGTTTCCTATGCACTATGCTCATCATCAGAAACGAGTCCTGTGCTTTAGTCTACATCATTTACTAGAGATGAACTTATCATTAAGTGCCAAAGAGATTTTATGGAAAACCTTTTTGATAAAACCTGTGAAAATACATCATTTGTCAATAGTAGACATAACAGATTGACGATAGCTGAAAGTAATCATCAGAGATAATTCCCATCTTCTTATTTGTTAATACATGTTTATTTTAGGTTACGACTACGGATTCTTAGCTGTGTTTTTCGTATCAATTTTATCTATTACCGGTTTACTAGCCTTTCCCATTCTATACAGTGTTTCTTTCAAGAATGTGCTCAATCTATTCACTTCTCTTGCCGTTGGCACACTTTTCAGTGATACGATGTCTCATCTGATTCCGTTCGTTTGTATATTTAAAAGAAATTCAAGTTCACTCTANGTATGTAGACATTCTTTTGTTGATATGAATAGGCACTTGGTCTTCATAATCATGGCCAACATCATGAACATAAGCATACATTCTTTTCCATCCCTGATTATATATGGAAGATGTTATTATGTGTATCTAGTATGTATAAAGATAGGAAAGTCTTCAAGAAGAAGAAAAAAACTTAACTATTCATTTATAGTTCTCTATATATTTTATTCATTGGAATTCTTTCTTCATTTATGTACGCATGGTAGACAGAAACAGATTGTATGCTAGAAGGCAAGAAATTTTTATTTCTGTGAATCTCTGTTCATTTAGACAAATGCTGACCTTAGTAAGACTTTGTCTGATGCTCAACATTCCCATGTGAATATTGACATTGGAGAATATACACTCATGTCAAGTAATATAGAGTCAGAGAATATTCATCAATTACACGCAGAAACGCACAATAACTATGATATGCAAAACATAAACGGCATCAATAAAAAATTAAGAGGAGATCAAGCAATCAAAATTAACTTAAAAAATCATCATCCTTCAGTATGTTTTCATGCACATGAGTTCTAAAGAAAAATGCAACACATTCACATGAATTTAAAACATATTCAACAAAATTCAATCGATATGCATCAACTCCTTCTGTTACGATTGGTCTAAATGAAAAGAGTAAATCAAACAATGTTGATTCATGTAGTGAAAAATCAAAAAGTCGCACAAAGTCTTTCCCTAATTATATCGATGAATTTGCTGTTTTTCACCATATCATTCATTAACTCAACTGGTTGGATGGTATTGATAGGAGATAGTATTCATAATTTTGCCGATGGTCTTGCCATGGGTGCTGCATTCAGTCAAGATCTTCTTTTAGGCATAACAACAACATTTGCCATCGGCATGCATGAATTACCACATGAATCCGGTGAGCTATGTTCTCTGAGAAAGTTTTTAATATGGTTTCTTTTTATGAATCAGGTGATTATGCTGTTTCGATTCGATGTGGTTTGTCACACTCAAGCTATTCCTTGGAATTTTCTTTCTGCAACAACCGCCTTTATTGGCTTTTTCATTGGTGTAACACTATCAAGTAACGATCATATTCGTCAATGGATTTTCTCTATTACTATCGGCATGTTTTTGTACATTGCACTCGTGGATCTTGTATGTTTTTGTGTAGAAAAAAAAATTCCTAATAATTTTTCTTTCTCTATTTTAGTTACCAAGTTTATTAGCTGAAAATCATACTGACTTAAAATATTTTATCATGATTAATATTGGAATGTTAGTTGGTATGGCGTCAATGTTTTGTTAGCTTTATTTGAAGATATTTTTATTCAATTGTCGTAATAAAATTTGCTTGGCTAATCGAGTTGTTCATAGTTAGTTTTTTTGTTTTTGTTGTCATCTATTTATTGTGATACTGTTCAGGATGAGGTTATGATAATAAACACTACGCCAGCACACTTGTATGAATGTTGAAGACGAAATACACGATACATCACTTTGCAAGATAATTTGAGAAAAAGTTGAATAGAAATTATACTACATCGCTACTGGATGTGGCAGCGGCAGTACAATGGTTAGTAGTAGTAAGTAATGATTTGATTTACTTATCATAATCGTCAACATTAGATTCCGAGATTATTTTCTGTTACCTTGCCTCTTTATCTCGCTTTAGTTTCGTTATGTTTCACCTTTTTCTTGTCGAAAAACCTCGTTGTGATAAGAATGCTTTTTTTCTATTGTTAAATCGTTTCGCCAGTTCTATACAATTATAGGTAATTGCTTTACAATGAAGCGATGACAGTACATTTAATTTCTTTAATTTAATTTATTGCTGTATGCCAACACGATAAAATGGAAAAAAAGCTGAACAAAGAAGTAAAACTGATTTTCGAAACTATAAAATAAACTTGTTTACAATCATTCATTTTAGAGTCAGTTGAAGTTGGAGACAGCCAATATGGCTCGATCCAGAACGAACGTCAGCGGTTACTCGAAAGTCACCTAATATTTCAGGTGGAAGTTTGGAATTAATTTCAATAGTTGTACTAGGTATTGAATAAGTATTAGCAGGGATTGGACAATTACATGGAATGCCATATTTTTCAAAATATTTCGGACACACACCAGCCCACGCTTCACAAATATTACCGTAATTGCATGAGCCAACATTATCGACACACGGTACTTTTATATAGAAGCCTGCAACTTTTTTTTCCATGATCACAGATATCTGCAATACAATAAATATGACAATGCAAATTTTGAATTCAAGCAATTGATGTACATACGACAATATCTGTTGGTATTGCCGATGCAACATTAAATGAAACAGCAAGGGTCATGTTTCCTGTAATAAATGTAGACATGTATGTTAATTTCTACTTCGTTAACCAGTCTTCTTACCTGGTATTTCAATAGGATCTGGAGTAATAGCAAGTGACTTTATTTGTAATGAATCAGAGCCAGGTCCACAGTTTGTCCATGAAAAACCCAACATTCGGGATTTCTTTAAACAATGAAAGATTTAATGTGAAGAAAATAGAATTCATACACCTACTAATGTGAGTCTTTCCATTGGTTTAAATGCATAGACATTGTACAAAGATAATAAAAATATCGTAATGTATACGGAAAATAAATTGATGTGAAATGCCATGGTCTGAGCACGAGAGAATTTTACAACTAACAAGAGTATAGGTAGCTTGGGCTTTTTATATACGAAGATTCTTATAACTTTAGAATAGATAAAAAACCATCACTGAAGATAAGAAAAAGAAATTTAAACATAAATAGGAAAAGAAAGGGTGAAAAAAAACAATTTTCATAATTTTATCATTTCAACGTGTATCTTTTTTAAGTAGAATCTTATCTATCATCAGTTTTAGTTCGACCACTAGGTGCTCTCTTCGACTCCATGAAAGAAAAAGGATGTTTTAAAAACTGTCCGTATTAAAATAGATGTCTACTGTGCAACACATTGAAATGCTCATACTTTATTGCCATGAAAAGAACATTCAGATCCATTCTAATATAGAATTTCGAATTTCGAATTCTGAATCAAGTAACTAAATGTGTAATGTATGACTGTAAATGTTTTAGATTTTTAGATTACCATTAAATGTAAAGAAAACTACAGTGACAACGTATTATTGTGTAATCAACTCACGGTAGTTACTAAATGTCTAGAATGTTGAAAAGGATATACTTACTATTCAATATTTCGATATATATATTTAACTTTTCTTTCTGGCTGTAAGTTTATAATCACAAAGAGGATGAACAAAATAAACCGATACTTGATACATTGATTGTTAATGATAAGGACAATGCATAGAAGACATTTAAGTAGAACAAAACGAAGAAAAATAAATCAGTTATGGGTTTTGAGAGACTTTTATAATTGTACTTGTTCTCTATTCATTTGAATTTTGTAGAAATATTGTCATTTACACGACAGCTTTTTTCTCGAGTCAAAGTGCTCTATCACCAAGGTGACACTCCTTGGACGAATACAAGATAATAAAAGAAAGTCTTTTAGCAGCATCAATTTTGAAATCTTCACTTTCAACGGTTTCTCTTATCTCATCTTGAAAACTGACTTTAACCTTTGGAATCATAGAAATGTTAAAATTGAGATCATTCCCTAATCTCATAAAGAATGTCACTTGAGCACACTCTATAGTCAAAACTAAAAAACATAAATACTCCAAAAGAACTTTTCTTTGGAAAACTATAGAAAAATCTTTCAATCTCAATAATAAAAACTTCGGAAAGTCACACCATTTTAAGCTATACTATAACTCTATACATCTCATCTGATAAATTTGATCTGACATAGTGACAAATTCGTTCTTAATATGGTTTGAAAAGTATACTTAAACAATGAACGAGATGAATTAATGAGCGGTTAAATTAGTGGAAGATTTTTAATGAGAACAGCGATTTTTATTATCAAATATGAATACAAACATTGGAAAATTTTCTATTAACCTTTAACTTTCAAATTCTTCTTATGTTTCAATTATATTCTACTTACAAACACAATAATTTTACAATAAGTGTTCATTCATGTCTATGTTATGTATACATATATATATATATTTATTTATTTATTTATTTTACTTAATCAATTTTAAGTTAATAGAAAGTGATAAATATGTTTGAATCATTGATCACTCTTTCAGAAAGCTGCTTCCGTACATTAAAATATCGAAGAGCTGGTAAAATTTCAATGATGCTAGATTTTTAGAGTATCCTTTATGAAAACTGTTATTTACATTTTAACATAAGAAACATCTGACATAGCTTACTGAATAATAGAACATATTTTATTTTACTGACGGTATTTTCACAATATTCTAAGATTTCTTAGCATAGCAATATTTTACAATTGAAAATTCTTTTTTTGATTGTCTCATACGATATACGCATGAAAAATTTTCTTATATGCATCATGGCATTTTATTCAGCGATTTTCTGTTGAATGCTGAGGATTCATATGTAATTGATTATTTTTTGAAATTTTACTACGTGAACATCATACTTGAAAAAGAGATCCTATCGAAATTCCAATCCGTCTAAATACTATGAAACCATCTGTACGATAAGCTTTAATTTCGGAAGTTAAAAGAACGAAAAAATAGAAAAACGTTAATGAGATATTCTTCATCCAATGTTGTTCATTGATGCGTGATGAGAAACAAAAATGTATTTAAAAAACAGATGCGGACATGAATGACTCTGCTTATTTTCTCCTCTCGTGCGTTTTTCTCTCTCTCTCCCTCTGTCCCTTGATCTATACCTATGGACATGCTTCACGCCGATCATTGTCGTCTATCACTGTCGCCATCTTTATCTCTCCCTCTTTCTTCTCTGTTACGATCTCGCACATTATCGTTTCTTTCTCTTTGTTTCTCGTTGACCCTCTCTTTCTATCTCTCCCTTACCTTCTGTGTCTCTCGTCTTTAACCTCTCTGCCTATCACTCATCGTTTTACTTGGTTTTACGGAGTCTTTCTACATTTGTCGCTTTCGAATTGCTCCTTCTCTTCTCTCTCCCACCCGTCCCTGTCTCTCTCTTTCTCTTTCTCTCTCTCTCTCTCTCTCTCTCTCCTAGTTGAGTATTTATACCGCTTGATTTTTATATTTTTGCCTTTGAGCAGATTCACTGCATTCAACTCGTGTGGGTAAGTGGTAATTCATTGTTCGTATTGATTGAGTATCACAAGAAATTTAAAGCGAAAACAAACGAGGAGTGCTTATATTATTCATTTTAAAATACGAATATGCTTAACGAAATAGAAAAAGTATTAACATAAACACGTCGTATCATCAATGTATGAATCATAGAGTGTTCAGATTTCATGGGAGAAACATACACACATATATATATACTTTTACTAAGATTATAGTTTGTTATTCTTGTATTCTGTCCGACAACAGCTATGCGAACAAATATCACCGATCTCGGACATCGTATCTTGAGCAGATTGATAAAATCTGTCGATAATTATGCTTAGTATTTTGAATACATATAATCAATGGTGAGATTAGTGAAAAATATTTTACACAAAAGACCAGACAGAATTATGATAGCAGATCGGGACGAATAAACAGGTCTCATAGTACTCGTTGAATACATCAATCAGTTTTCGTATTTGTTGAAGGAGATTTTTTCGAATAGAATTTGTATGTAGTATCCCCTACCAAACCCGTCGTATGTACTATTCTATTGAAGAATTAAAGGGAATATGTGTTGCTAAACAATGCCAAGTATAACATTGAAAATTCCCTTGTCGCCTGTGTCCGTGTGTAAGAATAAGAAACTATTTCATTTACTATTCTGCATAATTTAAGAAACTAATAGTACCATAGTGTTCTTAATCAATCTTCAATATACGAAGGATTTAATAACTCTTACAAACGATCTGTTTTTTTCTAAGTGCTTATTTTTTTCATGTCATTTTTAGATGTAAGATGAAAAAATTTCTTTACTTCTCCTGAGTTTTATGATTTCAAACAGTCGACTTGATTGGAACAAAGCTTCATTTTCTTTTGTGCTGTTCATATTCATTTTCATAGTATTTTGATTTTCTACGAGAAGACAATCGTACAGAATTATGTATAGCCATATCCTAGCTTTTAATTAAGTTGAAAGTAAAGGCGATCATAACAATTGTTTATTTATATATCATAGAATTCTAAATCTTGCTTCGAATAAAAGAAGCAAATATTTATTTTAGTCTCATAGTTAGAGCATTATTTTGAAAAATATGGTTACAGTCAAATTTTATCAAAGATTGTTTCCGAAAAGATGCGCGAGCGGCAGTCATTCATCACATTCTCACTCGTTCCAATGCTCTGATGACATTAACAACATCAACTGGCCGAGGAGCTAACGTCGTGGACGCCACTACCACGATAACAACATAAGTTCATGTAGCTTCATAGTAATAATTGAACAGACTCTTTTGTACTGCCATATTTAACACACTGTTTTCTTTATTTTTCTCTAAAACCTTTTGCTATAATGCTGGGAGCTAATTCATTTCGTCGCGATGTTAATGAATTCTTATTTGAAAAACTCTAGAGAAGATGAGTTTCTGGCAATGATTTTACAAGTTTTAGTCGACATGCTCGTTGCAATGAATTCAAATTCATCCAAAAAGTAGAAGAAGCAACTATTTTCAGGAGAAAAAGTGTCAGAAGGAAGTTCATAAGTTATCAATATACTTTGAAAACTACAGAACTATTCCCTATTCATCTTTTTAACACATAGCACACGTTAAAACAAAGTTACTTCGTATCAATCGAATAAATAAATTGACCTTTTTTAAACGTTCTCAAGTCCCTACTATGATGAAGACACTTGATTTTTCGTCTGTCCTATCTAATAAATGGATGTGAATAAAAGTTAATTTGAGCAAGATACAACAATGTTTTGATTTTCATATGTCTTCTTTTAATGTTTAGAAAACTCATTAGATTTACTATATCGGTTAAGATGAATGCTGACTTGACTCAACGTCTGATATTAATAAAAAATAACTACTAAGGTCAAGTTGTTTATACTTGATATCAAGTCAACAAGAATATCCTTGATAAAATCATTAGAATAATGTTGACTAGTGAAGGATTTCATGTCTTACAAATAAAAAAAAGCGTTTCGATCATCAATTATAGCTTAGGCTTTGTCATGTTCTGTTATTTAGTTAGGATGTTCGTTTATAAGTACTATTCTTACCTTCAAAGTTCAAGGCTCCTTAGCATATGAACATATTCAATGTCCATGCTATTTGTAATGTAGAAAGACCTTTTTTCGTGATGCGGAAAATATTGTGGATTATGCTTGTGTCACAAAAAAATCTCAATTTTCCAAATTGTTATCAGAATCATAGGTTTTCTTTTTCACGCAAAACTACATAACTAAGACTTATGAAAATCGAAATAATTCAAAATGAATAAGATTATATAGTTATTTAATGTCTTCTTCTCTGTTTGTCATGTAACATTTATTGTTTGAAAAGTGACTATTATTCAAGTGGATAATCAGTTGTTCCATAATAGTTCTTGTTTTTCTTAGATATGAAACTTTTCACTTTTATGCATTTATTCTTCTTGCTATTGGTATCATTTACCAAGTCAAATGGACAAGAAGATCCATCCGTAAGATAATTATTGTATATCTTTATGAACATATGTTATTTAACTATATTAATAGTGTACTGCTAGGGAAATCGTCTATACATTTTGCACTGCTACTGATATGAATGTGACGCTTGTTTCAAAGTCGTTCACGGGCGATGATCTTAGTCACTTTTGTGACTCACACTTTTTGGAGGAAGCTCTCGGAAAGCCATTATGTACAGAAAATAGCTCTGCCAATGAACCTCCATCTGCTGCTAAACGTATGTCTTGTTCTTAAATAGACGAAGGATTTTATTCGTCTTCAATGTGACGTAGGATTTTTCTTTTTGTAGGATTCGGCTATGGATTTATTGCCGTATTTCTCGTATCGATTATGTCACTTGGCGGTTTATTAATTTTTCCCATTATGTATAAAGTTTCTTTTCAATATGTACTTATAACATTTACTGCACTAGCTGTTGGAACACTTTTTGGTGATACCATGTTTCATCTAATTCCATACGTATGTATTAATTGTTTTTTTTAAATTGCTTGTATTGAAAAGATTCTCAAAATGAAAACCACATTATTTTTATTTTCATAAAAATATTTTATAGTATGTGTCATCATAAAAAATAACATGAAGATTTTGTTTTTCTTTCTAGGCACTCGGACTACATAGTCATCAAGTAGGACACAATGGACATGCGCATGAACACCATGACGTTTCGCCAGCATCTGTTCCTGAATATCAGTGGAGAATGTTCACTGCTGTAATGAGTATGCATGCACAAAAGCATCATAGAATTCTTTATAAACATTCTTTACAAACCTTTTTGTTCTTTTTCAGTTCTATATGGATTTTATTTATTAGAAGTAGTGTTGCATTGGATTAGTCATGTTCGGCATAATAAAGTGAATTACTTGTCATTTTATGAAATCAACGAGTTAACTTTTAGTTTATTTAACTTCTAGAATTCCGTCCATTCACATTCTCATTCTCATTGTCATAGTCATAACATACAATTTGACGAAAAGACAGCGAGTGATCATATAAATAATAATGCAACTGTAACTATCGATGAAAACCTAGTACACGATCATCATTCACACAATCATGTTCATCACCATGTATATAATGAAAGAGATCCAACATCGGCATGTACTAGTAAGAATTTTTCTCATAACAATAATCGACGAAAAGCATCAATATCACAAGACGAAGTCTTTGGCGATGACACAAGCGTAGATCATCATCATTTACTCACAGGTATATTTATTTTTTGACAAGTGTGCATTGATTCGTATTTAAGTGTACAGCTGCATACATGATGGTCAAGATAGATTCATAGGGATGAATCATGAATCGAACTGATACCTGATGTTCTTAACATGTAATATCTTGACAATAACGAATTCGTTCAGACTGCCATTGTTTAAGAACATTCAAAAATTAAAAAGTACCAACTGTTCATTTAAAAATGAGCAGTTTGATGAATGAATCACATATTGAAAAGGTTTCTCTTCAAGACGTAAATATTTATATTGTGTTGTCTTCTTCTAAATTACCTGTGCCCTTTTGTATACAAGGCCTACGAAAACCTTTAGAAACAAAACGTATTTCAACGCTTGAGATGTGTTGCTTACCTGCGGTTTTTGCAACATACCATCGTCAAGATGTTCTGAAATCAATAGATTCATTACGGGATATTTATTTCATGATATCATCGTCTTGTGTTTTAGCTCGACGAGTTACTGGTTGGATGATAATACTCGGCGATGGCATTCATAATATTGCAGATGGTTTAGCCATCGGAGCTGCTTTTAATGAACGTCTTGTGTTAGGCCTTACAACAACAATTGCAATTGCTTGTCATGAACTACCACACGAATTTGGTGAGTATTTCATTTATAAGTGATAAACTGCGAATGAGCCCGTTTTGTTATAAATATTTGAGAAAAAAAATGTTTATTTACATTCTTCTGCAGGCTATTTCGAAATGTTTGAATTACATTGATTATATGTATATCTATATCTATATACATCGAGCTCGAACATTTGACTATTTTAATTAAAACACACAAACAGTAGATTTTTCTTATTCAGAGTGACGGCTTGTCATGAATATTTAACACAAGGTAATTCATTCAACATGAATCAAACCTATTTGTCGAGCAACATAATGATTATGATCCATTTGTTTGTGCGAAAAAGAAATTTATCTCTTATTATATAGGAGATTATGCAGTATTGATCCAGTCGGGTTTTTCTCATTATCAAGCAATATTTTGGAATTTTATTTCGGCAACCACAGCTATCATTGGTTTCTTCATCGGTGCAGCAATATCGACCAACGAAAGTGTGCGTCAATGGATATTTGCTGTTACGATTGGCATGTTTTTGTATATTGCATTAGTCGATCTCGTAAGCTTTTCTCGTAAAACATTACGAAGATACATATATATTCAATTAGGGAAATTTTGTTTTGTTTCAGTTACCTACATTGTTATCTGATAAACGCTTTCAATTCAAACGGTTCATATGTATAAATATTGGATTTTTAATCGGAGTTGCAATCATGTTTTTATTGGCAATTTTCGAAGATAAATTGCTTGACATAGGATCATAATGTTTTCATTTATTTTTTGAATGAATGAATCAATAATTTGACTATTTAATTACTCATTTCAATGATTCTCATTTGTAGTTAAATAGTTTTGTGTTTTTGTTTTTACTCAACTAAATTTTTTATTGAAATAAATATTGACATAAGATCAAACGAAATGTGAAAACAACGTGTCGATGTTGCTTTCTATTAAAAATTGACACGTCTTGTTTGAAAAGAAATTGAATAATACAGTACAAGACTATTAAATTTAAATATTCAAAGTATTGCTTCTCTTCGTTTATCACAAAAAAATTCAGACATATGCAGTGTGTTGTTTGATCGGTGCACACAAACGCCATGTATTTATTTCTGCATAATATCATTTCTTTCTTTTGTACTTATGCTAAACTAAAGAACATGAAAAATCATCGATGTACCATCGATGTTGACATGAATATAAAAGACCATAGCTACATAATCTTAAAGTATTTGCATAGAAATAGCTCTTCGATCGTTCGACGATATGTTACGTCGCAATTAACATGGCTCAAATCATTTCATAGATCTAAAAACTTGATAATCACTGAATGATTCGTTGAAAGCTAGAATTTAAAAAAATTCAAACACAATGATGATTGACGATACAATACTGAAGAGATTAAAATGTGACTT
Source organism: Rotaria macrura (assembly GCA_900239685.1). Classification (NCBI taxonomy): domain Eukaryota; kingdom Metazoa; phylum Rotifera; class Eurotatoria; order Philodinida; family Philodinidae; genus Rotaria; species Rotaria macrura. The sequence goes on along the minus strand of OENT01001170.1, from coordinate 16,359 downwards.
TATAATGAAACTAATACTTTAGCAATACAGTCAATCTCTATAAACAAGAAATAAAACATGACACATTGGATGTAGTTCCTACCTATTAGTGAATATGTATCGACATAATATTATGTAGTGATCAGTTGAATTCTTTTGTTAGTATTCAGAAGTATGATAATTAATTCACTAAGAGATTTAGTTAGACGAATCACTTGATCAAGGAACTCACGACTGGAGCAGTTTCACGATACCATTTTATTTTATCATGAACGAATTTAATTAGTTTATCTTTATTCATGAGTTACTTATTGCTTGAATTGAGGCTTTCTTAGTTTCTTTTTAAGGACGTACAATATCGACGAGAGGTATATCGAGAAACAAGTTGAATAACAAGAAAGAACAGAGTTAAAAATACAGTTGTACCATGTAATGATGCCCATTCGTTTCTATAGAATAACAAAAATTTTTACAAGTACGTCTATTTATTGTTTCGATTCTTACTTAGTCTCATATCAAGGATATACTTCTTTAATTTTCCTCTATCACCTAAATTCATCAGGAGCAGATAGAAGAACTTTATTTTAGCAATGAAAGTAGATTTATTATTCATTAAGTACTGTATTTACTTTTGGAAGCCCAACTTGTATTCTATTCGTAAGAAAAATACAAGAAACTTTAGAAAATCTGGAAAAAATGGTATAAAAATTTTCATGAATGTCAGTATTTATAATCAAAGAAAACTTGATGATCCAATATATCTGAAATTATTTGAGCATTTTAAGATCCCTTTTTTCCTTCTGAATCTTCGAGTTTTTTATTTGATTGTAACATCAAATGGTAATATTGAATCGATAGAAAAAAAAGGAGGGGGGGGGTGGCATAACACAAGAATGGTTTGCTAAGAACTAAACTTCTATCGTATCGTACAGCTCATCAGTTATGAAAAAGAGACATTTGAAAAAGTAATGATTGAAAACAAATGTTTCATCTTTTTCTAATTGGAATTCATGAATGGTGTGCATTGGACTTTGTACAGTGAATTTCCTACACTAATATCAAGTAAGAAGAATTTTTTCTTCGTTTTTATATTCGCATTTTAATTCAATATTCATATCAATATTCACGTGTAAACATGAGACTTTATGAAATTATGCACTCATAAAACACGATCATCAATTTCCGATAGTGCTAGAACGTAAACACGTGTCTCGGCAGTAGCATTTATTGATGGAAAATCTTCTTTTTCTAATCAAATTTATTCTGTCAATATTGGAAAGATCACATGACTGTTCATTTCATGAGCATTCATTGTTCTCATAGTTCGTTATGGCATTTTTATCTTGGCATTGCAAGGTTTGACTACTTAAAGTGTGTATAGAAAAAAACATACCCACAAAGAATGCACATCTATTAAAACAAATGTTTAATAGAAAGCACGTATTGATGTAAGAAAGTATTTTGCTGATATCCTGCATTTAATTTTAATTTCTTACATTCTTTCAGGAATGTAAGATTTTTAGTTTCAAACGACATTTATCATCAATAACCGAAGAAAAACATCGTTTCTGTTTCTCCCATTAATCTACTTCACAAAAGAAATAAGCGGAATGTCACTAAGAATTTACTTTTTTCGATTTCTTCTATCTATATTTAATTATATGTAAGTGACGTGAAACAATTTCTATAATTGATCTATGTATGTTGAATCCTGTGTGGAATATTTATCAGGCTTATATAATACTTTTGTAACAATAAGAAAATTATATGAGTCAAATTTATCTTTTCTGTGTAGTACATCAGAAATGTATTGTTTGTATGCTGTTCGTTTTGCCTTTCTACTCGTAGTCTTGTTTGTTAGCAGTAATAATGCATCGGTAAGTTTGAATTGTTCAACTGCGCCATACTATTGTTATACTGATGAATATTTATAGTGTCTTCGATCTGGTACTACCATCGCACTTTGCTCATCAAATGGCACAAGTATGAATGTCTTTTCAAAATTCTTTACCGAACTTGAACTAGTAAAACAATGCCGTGAATATTTTGTCGACGAACTTCTAAGAAAATCATGTGTTCATCGCCACCATCATGCGGAGACATTTCAAATGAAACATCAAAAACCAAGTATTATAGAACGTATGGCGTTACAGAGATCGTTTTCCTTTGATATTCAATCGAGCTTTGAAAACGTTCTGTTTTAGAATATGTCTATGGTTTTATAGCTGTACTTATCATATCAATTCTGTCATTGGTCGGTGTATTAGCTCTTCCTATTCTTTATAAACTATCGTTTAAATATGTACTAAATTTGTTTACTGCTATCGCTGTTGGATCACTATTAGGAGATGCTATGTTCCATTTAATTCCATTTGTACGTTTAAAAATAAGAAAAAAGTTGAGAATGCAAACTATTGTTAAAATCTATCATAGATATTTGATCTTCACAATCACAATCTCAATGATTTTCATCATGATCATTCGTTATGTCTTATTCCATGTCATCAGTGGAAAATTCTCTTAGCTGTATTCAGTTTGTATTGCAAAAAGAAAACTTTTCATATGAGTTTAACATTTTTTGTTTTGTTTCTATTTTAGCTCTCTATATTTTCTATTTATTGGAAGTCTTTCTCCATTGGTTTGTTCATTACAAGCACGATCATGTAAGATTTTTTAATATTTGACAACGTCTCATACGTATATGAATCTCTATAGACATTATCTCATTCACATTTACATAATCATTCGATTACAACTAATCAACAGTGCCATTATACACCAGCTAATATTGATCCAGATATAGAACATAGTCATCTTCACCATAATCATACGCATCATAATTTACATCAACACTTAAATTCACCATCGATTTATTCGAATGCAAAAAGTTTTTTTACTAACACAAGTCCATCGTGTACGCCATGTATGCATTCAAATGAATGTCATCTTACAACAAATCCATTTATTGAGTGTAGTTCAAAACATAAATCATCGAATGATCAAGTCGAGCAAGTGTCACTATCACAAAAAATGTCTGCATCCCAATTTAGTTATGAAATGGATTACATGCATCCAATCATACGGCAACTAAAATGTAATTTTAAAGTCAATACATAAAATGTTGTTACTATCATATGAATGTCTTATTCTCTTGTGTTATTCTTTCGTTAGCAATTAAAGCTACTGGTTGGATGGTATTGTTTGGTGATAGTATACATAATTTTGCAGATGGTCTAGCTATTGGAGCTGCATTCAGTGAAGATTTAATGCTAGGCATTACAACAACTATAGCTGTTGCTTGTCATGAACTACCACATGAACTGGGTTAGTAACTAATAAATTTGATAGTTATTTTTTGAAAAGTGTACTATAAAAAAAATTGAACAAAATAATTATTCTGTTCCTGTATGCTCTCTATAGATAATTGTTAACATGATAATTCGAAGGAAAATTTGACTAGCATAATCTCTTCTAAAAGCCGAGTTATTATTCATACTGATTAAAATTAGACTATTCTAAACAGTCACATCTCTTCATCATTGTTTTTACTAATTGATTCCGATATTCAATGAAGTAGTAATTAATATGTAGCAATCCAATATTAATAATCGACTACGTGTAGCCGTTTGTATATCAATGACACACATCATAGTCCCTGATGGTTTTTGACATGAGATATGATAATAAACATACGGCAACGATTGTTACGTTTCTATCTATATAGTAGAAGTCTGTCGGGTGGATGAATTTCTACTCGAAGTGTTTCAACGCTTTGAAATTGTGTTCTATAAAATAATATGAAATTTGTTCTTTGAACAATGGAAAACTATAAAGAATTTTCCTATTCAGGTGATTATGCTGTTTTACTTCAATCGGGTTTCTCTCATTCTCGAGCGTTGTTATGGAATTTTCTATCGGCAACAACAGCCATCATTGGATTTTTTATTGGTTCTTTTATATCAAATAATGAACATGCTCGTCAATGGATATTTGCAGCCACTATTGGCATGTTTTTATACATTGCACTAGCTGATTTGGTATGATATCATTAGAAGAATATACAAATGAAAGAAGTCATATTAAAATTTTCTTTTTAGTTACCAACATTGTTAGCCGATGGAGAGATTGAATTAAAACGTTTTCTTGTCGTTAATATTGGCTTTTTATTTGGTATTACAGCTATGTTTCTTTTAGCATTGTTCGAAGATAAAATTATTAAATTATCATCCCGATAAATATCCGATATGTACTTTTTTACGTTCGATTTTCTTTTTCTTTCTTTTTATTCAAGAAAATAAAATTTGAAGAAAAATCCTTTGTTTTCTTGTTGTTTTTGTTAAATAAATGATTAAAATACAAAAATGAGAGAAATGAAAACGTTATTTTCTGATAAAAGCTGGAATGAAAGATGTTCGAGTATTCTTTGGTGAGTTAATGCTTAATTGTTAAATCAATATAAATACAAGCCAGATGACTTTCATTTGAAACAAAATCAACGGTTGCTTGATATTGACCTAATAATTCTGGTGGTACACTTTTATTGACAAGTATATTTGCATTAGAAACAGAATAGGTATTGGCTGGAATAGGACATTCACAAGGTAAACCATACGGTGAAGCAAACTTTAAACAAACTTCAGACCAAAATTGACAAACATTATTATAGTAGCATGAACCAAAATTATCTACACATGGAACTTTAACAAAAAATGGTCCAACTTTACGTTGAAGTAAAACTGATGCCTAGAAAACAATGAATCGAAAATAAAAGTAAATCCATAGAATAGCAAATAATTACATGGACGTCTGTTGGAATTGGAGATGTGATATCAACAGAACTGGTAATAGTAAAATTTCCTTTAAGAGAAATTATTATAAATGATATAATAACTTACAATACGATAGTTGGCAAAATTAACACCTTCAATTGACAACTACTTTATGCTCAGTTTTTCGGCATCAAGCTTTAATTTAAAAGAAGCAAAACTCTTGTGTCTTTTATGTTGAATAAAACGACAACTTTGCTCGAGTTTTATATTTGAAAATTAGATTTTTATTCATACTGCATAAACGATATAAAAGATATGCAGCGTCGATAAGTTGTGATCATGAGTTATGGAATTCTTTTCATCAGTCAGAAGAATATGCACTTCCATAGGGCACCTGGTAAGAAAATTCTTTGGAGCTATGTAAGCAAGGTGGAGTACTCATGAGAAAAATTGTCAAGATAAATAGAGTACAACACAAACAGTCTTTTACTGAATAGCATCAATTCTTGTTCTAACAATACGGTAGAAAAAATTTCATGCGCTTCAAATATTCCGTGTTGACTGTAAAACAAAAAAATTTCGGATGAAAAGGTATCTAGGCCCTAATGGTTGTGTCCCCAATGAACTATTTATCATATTTCTTTTCTGATCCTAATGTGGCATGTCGAAATTCATATTTAGATACTATCTAATACCTAGTAGTAAAAGTTCTAATGAATTGTTTGATATGAAAAAAGTTACCTGGTATTTTGATTGGATCGGGAGTAATAGAAAGTGTCTTTAATTGAACTGTATCTCCACTAGGTCCACAGTTTTGCCATGATAAGCCGAAATTGTGTGAAATCTATTTCAAGGCATGATAATAAAATTATGCATGATTTGAAAACATTCAAAATCGTAACCCCTACGCTAGATGTGTTGACGACATACAATGATACTGTGCATAGGAAAGTATAGATAAAATATGCATGATTACGGAAAATCATAATGTTGCTGAAAAACAATTATCTGAAAACAACAAAAATTAACTGGGAAAAATTTAGCGAGCAAAAAAAATCAACGATCCTTAAATATTACATAGAGATCGATAAATAAACAACTGTTGTCGTAAAAAAAAACAAATCATAACAGTAGTTTTGGTCCGGTACCAATTTTTGTTATCACGACTCTTTCAATAGCATCTGGCAGAATCGGTAAATTAATTGAAGGAAATTTTTCATTCACATTCGATACTTGTTTATAAATATCGTTATTCATAGTCGGATAAAAATACTTCAATAGTCTCAAAAATTGATCAACATGTTCTTGTCGAATAAAACAAAATGGGTTTGGTCCAGCATCAAAGGTATAGGCAACTTTCATTTCTTCATTACCATCCATTCGATTGTAAGCATGAACAAGATCAATTAAATGCTTGGATTGTTCATTGAGATAAATAACTGGCGGATAAGTATCCATGCATACAGCATGAAATTGACTACTATCCATCATAGTTATCTTTGCAAATTTATTGAAATCTTTATCTTTAATTGCTTCGATTAATTTATTTATTTTATCATTTACCGTCGAAAGACGTGCTTGAAATAATGTGGACGTTTCTCGTGTACGTTGCATAGCATCAGTTGATGATACAGGTTTTTTACTTGAATTGAATATTAAAATTATAATGCGAAGTTCGGGCCAATGTTCAGCTGGATAAATACATGACGAAAGACATTCACCTTCACTCGACCATCGGACAAAACCACCGTATATACTTCGTACAGCTGAGCCACTACCAATGCGTGCTAAGTAAGCAGCGGTCGATTGAGGATCATCAAGATTAAATAAATGCGTTAGAGCTATTGCCAAACTTGCATACGCCGATGCACTCGAAGCAAGACCACTCGACGCTGGAAATGTATTATGAGAATGAATTTCGACATATTTTATTTTATCATCTTTTGATCTGCGGCGCACTTCGTTGAGAACTTTTTTCATTCGTCCAGAAAGTTGTGTTTGCTCTAGACCATCGAAGTAAAACTTATCACATGTCATGGATGGTGACGTCGAAACAGTTGTATATGAATGCATATCACTAAGGTCGAGTGTTATACTCAATGAATCATTGTCTGGTAAAATTAATTCATCATTTCGTTTACCCCAATATTTAATAAGTGCAATATTTGGGGAGGCTTGACATATTACTGAACGACAATCTGTTTCGTTAGACATATTTATTATAAATAAATAAATAAATAAATATATATATATATATATGCGATCTAAAAAGAATGAAAATTAAATATCGATTCATGTCTAACAGTTAGATGATTTTCCCCCAAGCTTTTCAATAAGACGAATATTTCGAATTTCAATTGATTTACTCAAAGCTTTACACCTAAACAAAGAAAAGCATGTAATTCATTATTAGGCATTCATCATTTCGTTCGCTCACTTTCTTTTAATACTTACATATCATAAATAGTGACAGCAGCAATACTAGCACCAACTATCGCTTCCATTTCAACACCTGTTTGATAATTTGTTGAACATATACATCGAACAACAACTTCATTTTCTTTATGTCGATGCTCATATTCAATATCGACATGAGAAAGTGGAAGTTGATGACAAAGAGGAATTAAGTCTGATGTACGCTACCAAAAAATAATAATGACCGTTATAGAGGTTCGACGAAGAAAAAAAACTGAACATTTTAAATTAACTAACTTTAGCTGCAAGAATTCCAGCTATTTTAGAACATAATCGTGCATCACCTTTCTTATTGGTTACATTGAAATAGGATTCGTACGTTTGAGAATCAGGAAATTTGACAATGGCCTCAGCAATCGCTCGTCGTTGACTATTGGTTTTATTACCTATATCAACCATGGTAATAGTTCCATCAGATGTGATATGCGAAAATGTGGAATAATAAACATGCGGAGTAGGAAAACAAATTCGAACAAAAGAAAATTTGTGTAGTAAAGAAAACATCTTTATCTTAAAATAAGAAAAAGAATACACAACAAGTTTAACAACGGTTTTAATTTATTTTATTTTTATTGATTCATTCAATCTAGTCACGTTTCTTCTTTTTCGTTGAATTGAATTTTGATGATGATCTACAAAGAATATGAAATATTTATATTAACGTTTACATGTAAATCTATGTCAATCAGCACGAACTTATCCGATGAGTCTTTCACTAGTTTTCTTTTGAATTGTGACCATACTGCATCATTTTCAACTTCTTCGGTGACTGTTTCAACATTTTTTTCTTTTGACTCTTCTAGACTTGATATTGAATGTGGTGAAAATAGTACAGATGTAAGACGAGATTTCAAGTAAAACTAAAACAAAATTGACGTTTTGTTTGCGTGAGAATAGTTAAAAGTCGTAAAAATTACCTTTGATACTTGTCGATATGTTTCTGCATTATGAATACGAACATATTGATCAATAGAACCCGACGCTATCAATGGTAACGTTGGATGCGTATCGATTGAACGTATACTACCGATAACACCGTTATATTTATGAACGATTGTTGATGATGATAGACGTTTAACGTCAAACTGAGCCATTTCACCTTGCGTATTACCGACAAGAAAGTGCCTATACGGAAATAAAATTTGAAAAAAAAACACATGAGCGTTTTTAATGCCATCTACGTTGAAACGCACTTGTTCAACAGTATTTTCCTTAATCCTGTTAAAAAGCATCAAGAAGATACTAATCATATTATTACGAAACGCTATTGATCTACAATTTTCTTTCAAATATCATCAAGTGTGATAAAGAAACAAATACTGTTTAAGTGTCACTCATGAACTAAGTGAAAGAGAACTCTTATCGAGATAGTCTTCAAGCATCTTGTTATCATTTTTTCATCTTAACCACACAATGTTCTGTCTTGTCTATGTGGTGTGATTATATTCCAATAATCTCGTTTCTCTACATATGGCGTGATCTTCGTTATAATTGTACTTTTGTTGAAGATATGACGTGATTTATTAAGTTCGTACCGTCACACTTATAACAATGCGCATCCTTTTTCTTGTTCGACATCTATGTCTGGAAAACAAAACTATCTCATCCTTCTAAGTTTATGCTTGGATGATCCTACTAGATCGTGAAATAACAAAAGTTTCGTATACGAACTCATTATTAGACGAATGGAGTAATGCAATGGACATGATTGGATATTGTTCGAATTCAATATCATGAACAGGGCGACGTGCATTCGATTGTGGATCATAAAGACGAATCTAGCACAGCAAAATATATGAACTCATTTATTTTCGTTCGTGAAAATCTAACTTGATGATGACCAGTTGTCACAAGACATCGGTTTCGTTCATCAATAAATTGAAAATCTGTTACCCAGACTGGCATTCGAAGTCTGAAAGCATTTGGTCGTACCTAAAGATGAAATGAATGTGATAACAATAGTATATAATATCATTTATATCATAACACGATTATACATTTTTTGCTTGGAATAGAACTGATTTATTTTTTGTTTTTTCATTTTTCATGAATTCTTCTATTGACCATATTTTCAAATCGTTCTCTTTGCCACCCGTACCAAAATGTGTGTTATTAAATGGATTGATACGCATTCGGCATATATCTGGGCCAGCATTTGTCTCAATCTAGAAGAAAAAAACAAAAGCTATTTCGAAAAATAAAAATAAAACTTTCATCTAACTTCCGACACAAGAGATTTGTTTTTGATACGATCAATAGACAGAGCACCATTTTCAGAACATGTGATGAATCTAAATGAAAACTAAAGTCAATTGAAAGTTACGTTAATCAAATAATACTCACTTATCGTCGCCTAGATAGGCTAGACCTTTAAGTGGACTTGGACGATCAATTCTACCGATTTGTTTTATGGATTCATCAGCAAATTGTAAACGCAAAATATTGTTCTTTTGTGTAGCAATAAACGCCTAGTACAATAGAGATCAATTTATTCGTTAAAAATAATGTCATACCATTGTTGTTCACGTGTCATTTTACCTGCATATAATCAGTTTCATTATTGGCTAATGACCACTCGAGAAGAGTGACAGCATCGGCATACGTTTCTGTTGGTTTATGAATTACATAGACTCCGTTATTGGTCGTATCAATACCTTTTACAATACCACTTTCACATCCGGTTAGAACGTTATAACGGATGGTCATAATTATCTATCTGCAACAAATTAACATAGATGAAACTAGTCTGTTCAGTTGAGTTTGATCTCAAAAAACAATCTTGTCTTCTACAGTTTATCGAAGAACATCACTTCACTACCGAAGAATCTGGAGTTAAAAACAAGATGGAGATCCCGACTATTTTCTATGACAACCAGCTATCTACGTATGCGATGGGTTCAGAATGTTTTGCAACTAGAGCAATGTAAACAGTTTGTGAAGTTATTTTTACGAAGAAGTTGAGAATGTGAAATAAGAGATGATACTGTAATACATTGTTCATATCGTATACAGGCAATGCTTCTGGTTCTGAATTTAGATTTTGCATGACATACATTTGAAAAGTGAAAGTAATCATTTGTTCCTTGTCAAAATTTGACTATCGATCGATGTATATATCATCAAAAAAGCACTATGGTGTCGATGCACAAAGAAAAAAAGAAGTCGAAATACCCTATTAGATTTACATAACTTGCTCAAAATGTTTCTCCGAAATTTGAGTTTAGTTATACTCTTTTAGCTGAAACAACTGAGTCGTCTATATAAATTATGCAGAGTGAAGATCTTGATATTTAGTCAAAGTAAACTTCAAAATCTCCTCGAGCACAGTTAGAAAGGAAGGAAGCTCTTCAGATAGTTCCTACCGAATTGAATGTTTCTCTTTTTACCTAGATTTAATAAATGCTTTTCTAATAAACAATGGTATATTAAACGGGATTCTTATTGACATCGATTAAATAGTGTATCTATTTTCCTGTTGATTCAAAAATTTTCGAAGATTCCTTGTTTTCATTTTCGATCCGTAACTGTTCAAGTAAAATTAGCATAACTCAATTAATTTCCGTTCAAGATGTCGGAAAGTTTTTAAAAATATACCTTTCACTGAAACATCGTTTTCGTCTTCGTATGTATGAGAAAAATCTCTTTGAAATTTTAAGATATTGTCGAAAGGTTCTTTGTGTCAGTTGTCTACAACACGAAACATTGACATTTTATCATCATAGATGATGAAAACAACAAGTTCATCCTAATTGTAAGCGCTTTGATATACTTCATAAATCAATTGATTTGAAGAGATAGATAATTTTGCAAGATTTTGTTAGAAAAGTCTTGATCTAGACTGGACTTCGATTCATTGATACCAGTTGATTCTGATGACTGAATTATAACCATATACATAAACTGCGAATAGCTAATGTCCATCATGAAAGTAATGAACAATAAATTACATTTCTCCGTATTTATATGATCTGAACCTACACTAGATAGGGTTTAGAAAAATCTAAATTTAATTTCACGTATGTACATAATTGTCTTCGAACATACATCATGTCCAAGGCTCACTGATTCTATAAAATTATTATGCATCACATTTATTCTTAGTGAGTAAAATGTTAGTTGAAAATCAATTCACCGAATATGATATTTGATAAGTGGAGCAATCTTACACAATAGATATAATGTATTTTGTTTTGTTCGATTTCTTTTCTTCTAAGGTTTAGAAATACAGTTTAGTTTTTATCGCATAATAGAATCTGCGATCTAAAAAAATAATAAAAAGTTTATTTGACTGGTTTCGAAATGGAAAAGATCAATTGTAGTTAAATTCTGGAATAAAAGAAGCTTTTCGTTTTATTTTTTAACTTTGTTAGCAAGAAAACATTCAATAACCAAACGAAAAAAAAAGTCTAAGTTTAATGAATTATTTAGTAGTTGTTGCTGTTGTTTTGAGTAGGCCATGTTTATTGAGTTCTTGTTTAAGTTGTTCAATCAAAGGCGTTTCCGCAACATCATCATCCCAATGTTCTTCCCATAATCGTTTATCTTCTGAATCTAAATCGTCTTGTGACCATTCTTCAACTGGAAATTCTTCGAATTCATCGTCTTCCTCTAAACTTGTTATATCTAATTTTTTATCTTTCGTTGCTGCTTCATCTTTTCCAGCTGTTGTTGTTGTTGTTGTCGTCTTATCTTTATTTTCTTCAGCTTTTTTACTACCATTTTGATTTTGTTGAGTACTCATCTTAAAAAGAAAAGAATGAACTAGTACAGTTATATGCATATTTATATTTATTTGTATGTATTTATGTGTATGATTCTCATTTGTTTTTCTTCTTAATTAATAATAATCAAAAAATAAAATACATAAATGAATAATTAGAAATAACAACACAAACAACAATGAAAAACAACGACGAAAATGCAGACTACTAACGTAAAGTTAATTCTATACAAGTAATTTATTGATTTTGTATTTAATGTTCTTGTTATGGAAAGAAAAAAAAATAATTATAATAAATAGAGGCTTGTATCGCTGCCAAAATAATGTTTAAAAGAGAAAAAAAAAACAAAATTTATTGGCTCTGCATATTTATGAACGACTATTTGCTTTTGAATGTTGAATAAGCCACTGAAGTGTTATATCTAGAGAAATTAACGAAATATCAACTTTGTTAATTTGTTTTACTTTTTATCAATTTACCAATATTTTCTTTTTCTTTGCACGATATAGAATAGCAACATATTTCACGATCTTTGATTGGCGAAAGATCCCTATATGACAAGTTGGATAATTTATCATCTATTTCAGATATTAAAAGCATACAATCTTTGAATAAGTTCTTGAACTTCAAGAGCATTCGGTAAATCACGTTTATTGCCAAGTACAAGTACAGGAATGCCTTGAAGTTGAGGTTTTTCAAGTAAATTACTGAATTCTTGTTTGGCAGCATCAAGTTTTTCATGATCAGCTGCGTCAACCATAAATCTACATGGTCACGAAAAACAGAATATGTGCATAATCCACGTCGATACGACTAGATATCTCATATACGTACACAATAGCATTTACGCCACGACAATAACGTTCCCACATACTACGAAAACGAGGCTGGCCACCTTTTTCAAACAAAATTCATTAACTTCGAAAGAAAACAAAACCTTCCCTACATACCAATATCCCAAATCTATGGAAAAATAAATGAAACAATTATCAATCATTGATAGAAGTTTTCGTCTCTATTTACTTTGATCGTGACATTTCCTTTTGTGATTTTTCTCATATTAAAACCAACAGTTGGTATCATATCCTCAGAATATTGACCTGAAGCTATTAAATTAACGAAGGTTGTTTTTCCGGAATTCTGTAAACCAACTAGCGTTAATTCCATTTCTTCCTTCCAAAACAGACTTTTGAACCAGTCGAGAACACGTTGTACAAAGGCAAACATTTTTCAAGAAAAAGTATTCAAATATATTTGAAAATGAGAATTTTGTACGTGTATATGAAAACGGCGTGTATCTGAAAGCGAAAAACAACAAAGACTAATAAATGAAATTTGTGATTCTTTATTTGATGATTCATTACACGCGGTGGTGTCGGACATCAGACATTGTGAACATACAAGTAGTTCCTTCGATTATTCAGATGAGTGTCGCTACAATCTTTACTATGTGCATTATTAACTCGCGTAAAATAGTTGAGAAATGATGAAATTATATTTTTAAATGCGAATATTTTTCTTTCTTAGTAATTATATTTCACATATTTGAGAAAAAATTATTTGTTTCGACGTTTATGCGAAGAAAAAACGAACAAATCCTGATGAATCATTACTCTGTATAGTAATCACATCACATACATGAATCATCGAGAACCAGTTCAATTGTGGTTTTTGCATTGGTAGTATTGACAGCGTCAGAATTCAAATAATTCCCATTTTTTTAGCACCGGCGTATAGCAAGTCGATTCCAACAAGTTTTAGGAGTTCCAACATTTGTTTTCATTAGTAACTGTGATATTTTCATGCACTTTGTTAATCAATATATCTATGTAATTGCTTCTCGATGAAATTGATAAATATTCAAAAAAATATGTAACTCCGTTCATTATTTGGCCCATGAAGAATATTGTTCTTACTATATAAGACTGCACTCATTGGATTAGCTTCATAGGATAATCCTTTGTTTAACTCTAAAAAGAAAACGGATTCTAATCTCTTGAGCTATGAAGAGTTTCTTAATTTCGTCTAGTTTTAATCAGATTTTATATTTATGTGATCTAATCTGGACGATCTTTTAATTTGATGATATGAATGAAATTTTCTAATCGGCATCAGAGTCATTTCGAAAATGTCAATAGAACGTTTTTAATTTATTGTTTGTAGTGAATAGTACAATCAACACAATTCTCTAACAACTAAAATCAGTAAAAACGGAACTGCATACATCTAGACTTCGAATCTAACTAAAATAGAATTTAATAGTGTACTCCATTATATTATATATCAGTTTGATATGATGAAAGCATTTATGATTGATTCGTCAACGTGGACCATATCAGTAGGTATCCTTCGAATTGAGACCTAGTTGGTTCCTTATAATCTAATTGATTCCGAACTTATCCCATGGTAAAAAATTGAATTCCTAATTCGTTGCATTATATTTTTCTCTTATTAACTTATCTGTTACAAGAGAAACCATCTAAGCTTTATGCGAAGAAGTAACATCTTGTTCGTACTCTAAATCATCATATGGCGACTTTGAAGAACGAAAATATGATGTCATGTAGAATGAAAGACAAAATAATTACGTGAGCATACCCATCTCCTCTTATGCGAGTACATAGAAAACTTCTATTTCAGTAAATTCGATCACTGTATACATGTATCTAGCTAGATATTATCATTCATAAGTGAATAAGAGAAAAATATAATGGGAAGTGTTCGCAGTCAATTAGAGTAGTAGAGAACAATTAAGGACACACTTAAGTCCTGATTCGGGGTAGACCGAATAGTATGGCAATTGAATTGATAATCAAAGTCTGAATTTACTACGTAATTTGTTGGATTGTCACCAATGAAGAAAATTCACTAAAAAAAACGAATGCCACATGAACAAATATTCTTGAATCCATGGTTTCCAATCTACTTTGAAAATGATATTGAATAACGAAGGTCATTAATGCTAGTCTGGAATTTCTCTAGTCTTGTAAAACAGTGACAATGAATAGATGAGAGGCGATGATCATAGGTTAAGGAAGAACATAGATCGATAGGTAACGAGAAAATGCCGTAAAATAAATGGAGTAAAATATACATGTTTGTAGCTGTTTAAGGCATGTTTGTCGACGGAAGGAATGATTGCCTGGAGAGACTTAGTTTTCTTGATTGAAAGGCAAGATATGTTTTTTTTCTATTCAAGTCATTGTAATATTTTAATTCACTTTTAATTCTTCTGATTTGAATGAAGTATGGTCAATATATATATAAGCAAGACTATTATTTTGTGCTCTTCTATTGTATGTATAGCTTTAAATCAATCGTAAATGATCTAAATAAAATAGCCAGCTGAACTCAATTTATTTCTACTCGAAAAAAACATTCCGTTGAATGTACTTGTCTTTTTTTACAATCGATACTTCGAATTCAAAATGTTCTACTCGTTTTCAATTTCTCTATTGGACTAATGTCGTTTGTCTGAAGTCAAAAATTAATTATATTGAGTATCGTTAATAAATTAGCAAGTTCTTTCATTCTATATTGAAACGTCATTCATTCATATTCACATTAACAATAACATTGTTCATAGGCACGAACACCACAACAACTATCAATTTCCCCTGTGTCAATACAATGCAGAAGACTCGAAATGCTAGTCTCTTCTCGTTTCTTCCTAATTTCGTGCTTTCTCTCGGGAGAAGTTCATCTCTATTCTTGTAGACTATATGAAACTTTCCGAATGACAAATATGTTCCATAAAGCGTAATCTAATACTCTTTTCAATATAGAAAAATGCTTTCTGATTTCATTAATGAATAATATTTGCAGCGGTTTGAACTTTATTCTCATCATTAAAGCCTACCAATCCTAATGTCATCTGTACGATGATATTAGGATTGCAGACAGGAGGTTCGAGAGTTATCGACACTAGTCGAATATTACACAAAACTATTAAAACCAAGAGACTCGAAACTTTCTAACAGTAATAAAAAACTAGAAACAACTGATCTAAGCCATCTTAATGTGACGCTCACCCGTTCGATCATATTGCGCGAAACGAAAATACGTTTTAACAGTATCTTACTTGGTTTGTATAACATATTAATTTCATAATGATCATCGTACCAGTGAGCAATGAAGCACGTACACGCGATATAGTTAGCTGAATATTTATTAAATCATGGCTCTCTTTCCGTCAAATATGGAAAGTATCTTTTAGTGATTCTATTCATAATTAAATCGTAATGAAACTTCAGAAACAAAGCATCCCAATAGACACAGCAAGATGAAAGAAAGGATACGGAAAAACTGCAGCCAAAAAGTTGAACTTGTAATGTTTTCTAGTCTGTTATTCAGCTTAAACAACTTGACAGATTTCATTAAAAAAAGAGCTATCATCAACTGACAATTCAATTATT